>JALDQB020000125.1:0-2500 GCA_024416835.2 Perccottus glenii | reverse complement strand
AGGCCCACTGCTCTTCACTCCCATCCGCTCATGAGCACTCAGCCTGGGCCAAGCTTAGGCCGAGTCAACCCTCCATCATCCAGGCCCACTGCCACCCACCCACCCACCCACTCAGGAGCACTCAGCCTGGGCCAAGCTTAGGCCGAGTCAACCCTCCATCATCCAGGCCCACTGCCACCCACCCACTCATGAGCACTCAGCCTGGGCCAAGCTTAGGCCGAGTCAACCCTCCATCATCCAGGCCCACTGCCACTCACTCCCATCCGCTCATGAGCACTCAGCCTGGGCCAAGCTTAGGCCGAGTCAACCCTCCATCATCCAGGCCCACTGCCACCCACCCACCCACTCAGGAGCACTCAGCCTGGGCCAAGCTTAGGCCGAGTCAACCCTCCATCATCCAGGCCCACTGCCTCCCACTCACACCCCGCTCAGGGGCACTCATTCCGGGCTAAAACCCACTCCGGGGCACCACGGTCCTCCACACACCACCCGGCGCTCCACTCGAACCCTGGAACCCACCTTTAAGCACCCCCTCTGGGTTATCTGCCAAGCTACGCGCCGGAGGAGTTTTGTGCCCCTGGTACTCCGACCAACAGTTCGTGCCCCTGGTACTCCACTCTACACTTAGTTTTTTTTCTAAGTTTTTTCGTGCCCCTGGTACTCCACTCTACACTTAGGTTTTTTTTCTAAGTTTTTTTCGTGCCCCTGGTACTCCACTCTACACTTAGTTTTTTTTCTAAGTTTTTTTCGTGCCCCTGGTACTCCACTCTACACTTAGTTTTTCTAAGTTTTTTTCGTGCCCCTGGTACTCCACTCTACACTTAGTTTTTTTTTGTGCTCCACCCAGCACTCTGCTCTGGAGTGCCCCAGCTCCAGGCTCACAGCCTCAGGCCTACCCTGGCCGTGCTGCACACTGACTTGAGAGCTCCAGCTCCAGCTCCAGCTCCAGGCTCCCAGCCTGTGCTACTCTGCCCCAGGCTCTGTCTCACTGTCTGCCAGTGGGACCCATGGTACCCCGCTGCTCCCCCAAGGAGGGAGGAGGACCCGGAGGCCGGCCGACAAAAGCTTGGATCAAGGGCTGACTTTCAATAGATCGCAGCGAGGGAGCTGCTCTGCTACGTACGAAACCCTGACCCAGAATCAGGTCGTCTGCAAGTGATTTAGCACCAGGTTCTCCACATTCATTAAATGCTCCTTCTGCCTCCTGTGTCCAGACAAAAGGTTGTGCAGTGGAAGTGAGGGCCGTCAAAGGGTTTGCCAGTCTACTGAAGTTACGGATAAATTTCCTGTAAAAATTAGCGAACCCCAAGAATCGCTGAACATCCCTGCGGCTGGACGCGGGACCGGCCATTCCCGCACGCCGTGACTTTCTCCGGGTCCATCTGGATCTGCCCCTGAGCGATGATGTAGCCGAGGAAGGTAACTGATGGTGCGTGGAACTCGCACTTCTCGGCCTTCACAAACAGCTTATTCTCCAATAGTCTCTGTAAAACTCCCCGGACATGTCTCTGGTGTTCCTCCAAGTCTTTAGAAAAAAATCAAAATATCATCCAAATATACAAAAACAAAACGTCCAATCATGTCTCGTAAGACATCATTAACTAAATTCTGGAATACCGCGGGGGCATTCGTGAGTCCAAACGGCATCACCCGATATTCGAAATGTCCTAAGGGTGTGTTAAAAGCGGTCTTCCACTCATCCCCTCCCTAATACGCACCAAATGGTAGGCGTTGCGGAGATCGAGTTTTGTGAAAACCATGGATCCACAGAGGGGAGTAAAAACGGAGCTGATCAAGGGAAGTGGGTATTTGTTCTTTATAGTAATCTTGTTCAAACCCCGAAAATCGATACAGGGTCTCAAGGATTTGTCCTTCTTGTCAACAAAAAAGAATCCTGCACCTACCGGAGAGGACGAGGGTTGTATTATCCCAGCTGCCAATGACTCCTGGATGTACTTTTCCATCGCCTCGTTCTCCGGCCTCGAGAGGGTATAGAGACGGCTGCGGGGCAGAGGAGCACCGGGGAGGAGGTCGATGGCGCAGTCGTATGGTCTGTGAGGTGGAAGCGACAAGGCCTGATGCTTACTGAACACCGCCGACAAGTCATGGTAGGTAGACGGAACCGAGGACAGATCTGAAGGTTCAGTTACCGGATTGGACCTAGAAGAAACAGGAGGCAAAGCAGACTGCAGGCAATGTAAATGACAAAAATTACTCCATGACAACACTTTGTATGCGTCCCAGTCTATGTGAGGGTTATGTATTTTCAGCCAGGGTAACCCCAAAACTATTGGAGTGTGCACACAGTCGAAAATGTAAAACTAATAGTCTCTTTGTGATTACCCGACAGAAGGAAGGTTCACGGGAATCGTCTGTTCCCGATCTGGGTCAAAACCTCTCCGTTTAACGCCTTAACCTCCAAAGGCACCTCCAACGGCAAAGTCCAGATACCCAACATTTTAGCCACCCCACGGTCCAAAGGCTTTCATCAGCTCCGGAA
>JALDQB020000124.1:0-139892 GCA_024416835.2 Perccottus glenii | reverse complement strand
TACCTGTGTCTAGCAGATCGCCCAAACTCACTCATCCGTCTTTGAACACTTCAGGCTGAAACACAGAGTAACTTTGAAATACAATCTGCAGATAAATTCATGTCCAATAACTCGATCAGCCTTTCTTTGTCAATGTTGTACCGAGGACGGCCCATCTCTCCAGCTACAGTGTCCACAGTGCTTAAAACGTCATCATTTCCAACATGCTCCATAACCACCCTCAGAAACTCTTGTAAGCCCTGTAAGATTTCTGGAGGGGTATCCACATGTCTTGACAATGCCTCCCAGAGGTACAGCTCCTGACGACATGCAAATTCTAAAAAATCAATGTCCAGAGGAGTTCTTTCAAGGGCTGACAGCAATTTTGAAATTACCCTGGAAATTAGTTCACTTCTGAGAAGGCCCTATAAAAATTAAGCCCTATTATTTATTTGACTAAATATCACATTTGATAAGTTTATCACATGTTACATATAGCCTACTTACATGAATATCTTGAGGTCCTGCAACTGCCATAATCAAATCACCATCTGAAGTTACTGTATTCTATTAGCAGTCCTGGTTAAAAAGATTAAAGTTAGGAGACTAATTATTCTCACCTAATGACCTAAAATATCTATATTCTGTTCCTTGACATTTACAAGGCATTCAATAAAATAGAATACACTTTAGCACCTCTTAGAAACAGTAAATTTGTGTAAACAATTTGATTAAGATGATGTATCTGTGCTGTGTATTATCTATTATCTCCAAATACCATACACACAATCTGCATCTGGAAGTAAAAAACAGACTGTTTTCTATTTTATACCAAGAACAAATAAGATAACAGAGAAATAATCAAGATCAAAATATATGGAAAACCAGCCAGAGCTAAGCTAAAGCAAACTTATTAAATGGGCTTGCAACATGTGCAGCATGTTTTCTGCATACACACACACACACACACACACACACACACACACACACACACACACACACACACACACACACACACACACACACACACACACACACACACACACACACACACACACACACACACACCTACTGTGGCTCTAAACAAAAATATTTTTAAGAATTAATTACCTCAGCACATTCCAGTACTGTTTTTATTTTTTATTTTTTTTATTAAATTTTTCAAAATTTACAAAATGTCAAATAAACTTGAACTTAAATTTACATCAAGAACTCGTTTGAGGAAAAAAAATAAACGTGCTCGCATTTAAAACAGTACAAACTCACATCATATCAAGTAAGAAAAATAAAAAATAAAATAAGAAATAATTACAGGGGCTGACAAAACAACATAAATGCTTAAAGCGTGTTTAAGAACATAGGACTGTAAACTCAAAGAGCAAGAGACTCGTTTATGGACTGGTTTTCTTCCGATAACACCTTTAGAGATGCTATATAATTTTTAATTTTGTTCTTAAAACAGTTTATGTTGGGCTTGCTGTTATTCCACTTATTTTTGTGTATATGATACTTTCCCATAATGAAAATAATGTTCACCATTTTTTGACATACCATCCATATATATCATCACTTGAAATTTGTTAAACAAAGAGTTATTGATTCCAATATTTAACCATCGATAAACATCCTTCCAAAACCCCATTGTGACTGAACAAGAGAAAAAAATGTGTTCAATTGTTTCGTGTTCTGTCATACAAAAAACACACAGATTAACTTCAAAATTGAACCTTTTCCTTAGGATTTCAGCAGCAGGATAAATATTATTTATTAATTTGAACTGAATTTCTTTTACCTTGGGTAAAATCCAGTACTGTTTAATCTCCCACGATCATGAGCAAAGTTGACTTCCGTAAATCAATATAGTGCAAGGGTCAAGGGATCACGGGGCGGGATTACTGGAAAGGTGACCAATCACAAGAGGGTCAGTGCCACTGGTAGTTCCCGCCCCCAATCCGCCAAAAGTCTTTCTACGAGCCGTTTATAGAGAGAGTGGAGAGTTCATATCTGCACAAGTCAATTGAAATCCTTTGCTGGCCTTAGAGGGAAGTGGAAATATCAAGATCAACTATGCTATGCAATGTTTAGACAATTACCAAAAGAAGTACTAAAAAATTATTCTAAAACTGTTTAATAAAATATGGAGAGAAGGTGTAATGCCTGATAGCTGGAAAAGTGCATTGATACTTCCTTTTGGTAAGCCAGGTAAAGACTTAGCTAATGCAGGGAACTACAGACCTATAGCCTTAACATCACATCTATGTAAATGGATGGAAAAGATAATTGTCTGTAGATTGACATATTATTTAGAGCAAAGAGGAATGTTAAATAAATAAGTGGATTTCGTAAAGGAAGATCAACGGTAGATGCTTTGGTTAAAGTTAGCAATGAGGCAGAAAAGGCGATTATTATGAAAGAGATCATGGCTATAGTATATTTTGATATTGAAAAGCTTATGACTCAATGTGGAGAGAAGGATTATTGATTTAAATGCATAAAATGGGTATTGGTGGAAGGCTATACAACTAGGTGTTAGACTTCCTGTCTAACCGAACTTTTCGTAAAGGTTGGGGATGATTTGTCGGAGTACTTTAATATTGAAAATGGTATCCTCAAGGGAGTGCTATAAGTCCTATTCTATTTAATATAATGATAAATGATATTTTTATAAATGTTGATAGAGATATTGGATCATTACTTTATGCAGATGATGGGGCTATATGGAAAAGAGGGAAAAACATTAGACATGTGACTAATAGTATTCAGAATGCGATATTAAAAGTTGAAAGATGGTCATATGATTGGGGATTTAAGATGTCAGTTACAAAATCTTGTTATATGATATTTACCAGAAAGAGAAGGATTAATAATATACAGTTAAAATTGTATGGTCAAAATATGGAAAGAGTGAAAGAGTTCAAGTATTTAGGATTGTGGTTTGATGAGAAATGTATATGGAAGAATCATATTAAACAGGTTGAAACAAAATGTAAAAGGTACTAAATCTCATGAGGTCAGTCTCTGGCTATCAATGGGGAGCTGATAAACAATCACTACTAGATATTTATAGGGCCTTAACACGATCGTGTATTGATTATGGGTGTATGGTATATGGAGCAGCAGCCAAGAGTATTTTAAGAACATTAGACAGAATACAGTTTAGAGCTTTAAGACTCAGTATAGGTGCAGTGAAAACAACCCTACTAATGCACTACTGGTAGAAGCTGAAGAATTACCTTTATATTTAAGACGATCTAAGCTGTCTTTAGCTTATTGGATAAAGTTACAAGGATCTGGAGGAACAACCTGCAGCAAATGTTCTGTGTGAGTGTTGGGAATATACACAACAACTTAAAGGAAAAGGATTTGGATGGAATATTAATACTGTAGCAGAACAATATGGATTAAATAAAATTGAATATGGACCAAATACTGTATGGGGTAATGTTCCTCCATGGATATTTCCTGTACGCAATGTGGACTTGAAACTTCTAGAGAAGAAAAAAGAATGGAATGAAAGTAATATGAATAATATAGGATTTTTGGTTGAAGAGTATGTGAAGAGGAATTATTTTAATTATATGTTAATATTTACAGACGGATCTAAAGATCCAGGGACAGAACATGTAGGATCAGGAGTCTATATACCAGAGTTTGATGTAGGCATATGTAAAAGAATTAATGATAAATTATCTGTATATACAGCAGAAATGGTTGCTATTATTTTAGGGCTACAATGGATAGAAGAGGTGAGACCAGAGAGAGCAGTCATTTGTGCAGACTCCTCTGCTGCGTTCCTCTCTAGGACCCCACTTTTACAAACCAGGAAATATAGGTATTATTTCGTCTTAAATTACATTGATGTGATTCTTTTTACAGCGGACATGTCTATAATGATGTCTCTTTTAGTGTCGATGAGAAAGAACGAACGTAGACGGCTTTGATTCGAGAACGGTTTGTGGATTTTAACTCGATGTAAACAGCGCTGTCACCAGTTGATCCAGACGATCTCCGTTTAACTTGTGTAACATGAGAAACAGCCTTTAACACTTAGCACTCACGCTGCTCACGTGGAGGGGATTTGGGTGACCTTTGTTCAAACCTTATCCGATCAGGACTGGAGCTCACGGGGTTTGCTACTCGATCTGCTCGCGAAGAAGACACAAAGACATTTTTGTGAGTTAACACAAACTCATCGGCCAAGACAGCTGCCTTAGACAAAGACAACACTTTCTGTTCATTCAAAAAGATTACCATCTTTTCTGGTAGTGCATTTCGGAAGTCTTCAAGCAGTATCAATTGCCTCAGGGATTCAAAATTATTTTTCACATCATTAGCGGCACACCATTTATCAAAGAGGAGCCCCTTTTCCCTTGCAAACTCCATAAATGTTTGTCCACTAGTCTTCTTGTGATTTCTAAATTTCTGCCTGTAGGCCTCTGGGACAAGTTGATAGGCCCGCAGAATAGATTCTTTTAGTACCTCATAGTCCAGACTATCTTTAAGTGACAGAGAAGACCACCTCTTGGGCCTTCCCAATCAGTTTGCACTGAAGTAGTATAGGCCACATCTCTTTAGGCCAGTCAAGAGCAGTAGCAATTCTTTCAAATGCACAAAAATAAGAATCAACCTCTGTCTCACGAAATATTGGCACTAATGCAATGTTTTTACTGACCTCAAAACCTTGTATACCAGAAGGTGCTTGAGAAGGAGTTTTCAGACTTCTGTACTGTGTCCCTTTTAGGTAGGACTCTATTGGCTTCAAGTTCTAATTCTTTTAACCTAATTTCCTTATTAGCCTGGATCTCTAGTTTCCGATTTGTAATTGAAGGTCATACTCAGCTTTACGCACCTTTTCTATCTCTTCTACCTCCAGCTGGAGACGAGCAAGACGAAGCTTCAGCTTGGCACCAGTGCTAGCTCCAACTCCATGTGCTTCTGGGGAGAAAGGCTCAAAACGAGGCAAAGTTGCAGGAGGAGTCTCCTTTCCTCTCGAAGTCTCTAAAAGGAGTGGATATTCTAATATCCTCTTCCTTAGCAATAGGTTCTAGTTGAACCGAACCCTCATCAGAAGATTCACCATGTGTCTCTGTAGGGCTATGCTCAACAGGAGCAAGAACTTTTAGTTCAATCAATTTCTCTAAGACCTTATTTTTGATCTCTGTTTAGCAGATTGTTTTTGAACAGGAATTCTATAGTGTGCTGCAATACACAACAAGTCATCCTTACGACACCTTTCCAGGTTTTCAACACACGGACTGTCAATAAAATCCTGCAAAACAAACCCCATTTTCCTCTCTCGCGCTCTCAAAAAAAAAAATGACACAATAGACTCAATGATTGTCTTGTGGTAAAAAAATGATCCCGGACGAGCCCCCACTTGTTATGTCCTCAGTTAATGAAGACAAGGTTTTCCAAGACAAACAGAGAGTCAAGGTCATAGAGTTGTGGTGTTTGTCCTTTATTCGTCCAAACACACACAAAAATAAAACAACCAACAAAAGTGGAGGGAGGAAAGGCTGTATGGTTGTGCCAAATCAAAGAAACCAATATAACAAAACAGAGCCTAACTAACTGAGCAGAGAACTAAAACAACAAACAAAAGTCCTGGTTTAAATTATCTAAATAAAAGGTCTGTACTCCAAAACATACACGGGTGGCAACAACCAATAAACCTAGTGGGCTAAACATAAATTTTCTACGTGGTGCAAAAATGTATAGGGTACCCACTCACCTGCCAACCTCCCAACCAACAACATGTGATTTACAAATTCAAAGAACATACAAACAAGGCGAGAGAGAAAGAGAGAATGCAGCTTCAGGTGCTTCCTTTTTAGATCTTGAGCCAGGCCCTGATTGGCTGCTCCAGGTGGTGAATTATCCAACCAGGGTGTGGCAAACAGGTTCCACTCACAGCACCTGAGAGCAAATAAGGGAGGAGGAAAGACAGGAGCAGGGAGGCAGAAACAAATATCCCTGCATGTAACATCAACACTGAAAACATGACCACATCAAACACTTCAACACTGCCTTGAAAGTGTTCTTTCAAACATCATTAGTGACACACAAACATGTTTTATTCAAATTCTGTCAATATTTATTAAAAATGAACGAAATCTTATTGGAATAAACATCTTCCAAAGAGAAATAAAACTCACACAATTGGCAGATGACACAGTTCTATTTTTAAAAGATAAACTTCAGGGAAAGCCATAAAACAAATCAAGAACTTCTGCTGCATCTGGTTTTATATTAAACACATCCAAATGTGAGATTCTGACTTTATATGATTGAGCTGAGAGTTCAATTTGTGGTATTTTAGTGAAAAAAGAGGTTAAATATTTATGAATACATATCACAAAAGATGGAGCAGAAAGAGAAAAGATGAATTTTGTCCCTAAGTTAAAAAAACTAAACAATATTAAATGTATGTCTACAAAGAGACAGGTCCATTTGGGGAAGAAGTCTATTGACAAAAGCAGAAGGCGTGTCCAGATTTGTTTACCCTGCCTTGTCACTAGAGGTCAGTGAAGACACATGCAAAGAAATCAATCAACTATTGATAGACTTCAGATGAAAAATCAATATTAACCAGTTCCAAGGATGTGGAGCTGTTGAACTTTTGGATTTGATAGATTTAAATGATATCTTTAAAATCAAATGGATTGAACAAAGCCTGAGGAACCCAGACTCACTCTGGCACTTCATCCTTTGAACATATTCAAGAGGTTGGTGGTCTACAGTTTCTATTCCAAAGTCAATCCAGTGTTGAACATGAGCTCTAAAACGATCCTCTTTCTACAGCAGGCTCTACTAGCATGGAAACTGTGTCAGAGCCACAGCTTCTCCTGCACAACACTCTTCTATGGAACAAGGAAGACATTACAAAACCAAAGAAGTCATTAGAATCAACAAAATGGAAACACAATCAAATTATTTTGTACAAGACCTTTATGAAAATCATGGAGAAATACAAAATAAAAATAAAAATATTTCAAACAATTTTCAAATAACTCCCTCATAAAAAGTATTTCCAAAGAAATATTTGAACTAATGAAAGGATTTCAGAAAATATATTTGTTAACAAAATAAACATTAAAAATAAAAATGTATCAATAAACATTTTAGAAAAAGCCTCCAGGATTTGACACGTTCAGTTGCTGCTTGTATAACCGGCTGCTCAGCACAGTTTTCTAATATTAAATGTGATAAAACATGGATTATGACTTTTAACTATTGTATAGAAAACAAAGTAAGACAACTACACTGGAAACTTTTACATAATATCTCCCACACCAACATATTTATTTCAATTTTATATTTATTTATTTATAGAAAATCACCAAACTGCCTTTTATATAAAAACATGAAGAACATTGTTGTGTTGAAAACAGGAAACCATTATTTAAACTCTTTTCAATTGAAACAAATAATTATATCTTTTCACTGAACACAATTACAAATAGAAAATCTACTAAAACTATTGAAACGTATGATGCTCTTTTGTTAAATGGAATGTAATAAAAAGTATGTGATGTTTAAAAAGGTTTGGTCCTGTGTGTTTATAGACTTTATATTGACACACGTCTCAAAGTGTCACTGTGAGACACAACTGTGAACTGACACTGCCATGTAGGCCTACCTTTATTATCATTTACACCAAACTCATGTTGCCTTTGTTTCATCTTTATGTTTTATGTTTATTATACATTTACAGTTGCAATGCTTTATTTTTTAAAGTTATATATTTTCTATATTGTATTGTTAATAAACCTTAATAAAAAAGACTAGATTGGATCAAAACAAAGGCTTTATGTTTAACATGTCATTATCATTTGTCACAAATACAATCTGAGGCCTAACAGGAAGTTCAAATAAGCACATGTTTAGGACTTGAGCAGTTTTGTTAACACTGTGTGTCTTTGTGGATGAATAACACAATAAGACACAACAATAACACAACAAAGCCTCTCTTTCCTTTCAGCTCTCTCGTCTCAGGTGCAGCAGAAAAACTCACAGCTGACTCTTTCTTTCTTCACACTTTGGATTCTATTGTGTTTAATGTTGTTTATCGACTCAAAGAACTTGTTTCCAGGTTTGGACACATTACATTGGGCGTCCAAAGAGGGAGGGGTTCGCAGAGACACTGAAAAAATTAAACATTCTTACAAATCATCAAATGTTTGTGTTGTGTATGTCGCCTTCTCTTTTTCCTCAACACTTTGAAAAAAGAAATATAAACAAAAAACAACAAATAAATGCTAAATAAAACCAAATAGATGGAATTATAAAATCCTCTGGAAACTATTACAAGAGTGGCTGAGTATTTGCATAATTTTCCATTATTCTTAATAAATATTTATCAGTAAAACACTGAACTTTAAAGACTATAATATTTCTACAGCTTTGTTCAGACCATCATTTTGAAACTTACTGAAACAAAGAAAACAAATGTAGACAGTGTCTTAACAAAGGTCCCAGAGATCAACAACAGACTCACACTCAACACTTTACACAGCTTCACCTCTGTCCAGGTCAGGACTCAGCTGGTCCTGGTCTGGTCCTAGTCTGGTCCTGGTCCTGGTCTGGTCTGGTCTGGTCTGGTTCCTGGTCTGGTTCCTGGTCTGGTCCTAGTCTGGTCCTGGTCTGGTCTGGTCTGGTCCTGGTCTGGTTCCTGGTCTGGTTCCTGGTCCGGTCCTAGTCCGGTCCTGGTCTGGTCCGGTCCTAGTCTGGTCCTGGTCCTGGTCTGGTCCTGGTCTGGTTCCTGGTCCTGGGTCTGGTTCCTGGTCTGGTTCCTGGTCTGGACCTGGTCTGGTCCTAATCCGGTCCTAGTCTGGTTCCTGGTCCGGTCCTGGTCTGGTCCTAGTCTGGTCCTAGTCTGGTCCTAGTCTGGTCCTGGTCCTGGTCTGGTCTGGTCTGGTCTGGTTCCTGGTCTGGTTCCTGGTCCGGTCCTAGTCCGGTCCTGGTCTGGTCCGGTCCTAGTCTGGTCCTGGTCCTGGTCTGGTCCTGGTCTGGTTCCTGGTCCTGGGTCTGGTTCCTGGTCTGGTTCCTGGTCTGGACCTGGTCTGGTCCTAATCCGGTCCTAGTCTGGTTCCTGGTCCGGTCCTGGTCTGGTCCTAGTCTGGTCCTAGTCTGGTCTGGTCCTGGTTCCTGTTCTGGTCCTGGTCTGGTCCTGGTCTGGTCTGGTCCTGGTCTGGTCCTAGTCTGGTCTGGTCCTAGTCTGGTCAGGTCCTGGTCCTGGTCTGGTCCTGGTCTGGTCTGGTCCTGGTCTGGTCCTAGTCTGGTCAGGTCCTGGTCCTGGTCCTGGTCTGGTCCTGGTCTGGTCTGGTCCTGGTCTGGTCGTAGTCTGGTCTGGTTCTAGTCTGGTCAGGTCCTGGTCCTGGTCCTGGTCGGGTCTGGTCCTGGTCCTGGTCTGGTCCTGGTCTGGTTCCTGGTCTGGTCCTAGTCTGGTCCTGGTCTGGTCTGGTCCTGGTCTGGTTCCTGGTCTGGTTCCTGGTCCGGTCCTAGTCCGGTCCTGGTCTGGTCCGGTCCTAGTCTGGTCCTGGTCCTGGTCTGGTCCTGGTCTGGTTCCTGGTCCTGGGTCTGGTTCCTGGTCTGGTTCCTGGTCTGGACCTGGTCTGGTCCTAGTCCGGTCCTAGTCTGGTCCTAGTCTGGTCCTGGTCTGGTCCTGGTCTGGACCTGGTCTGGTCCTAGTCTGGTCCTAGTCTGGTCCTAGTCTGGTCCTGGTCTGGACCTGGTCCTAGTCTGGTTCCTGGTCCGGTCCTAGTCTGGTCCTGGTCTGGTCCTGGTCTGGTCCTGGTCTGGACCTGGTCCTGGTCTGGTTCCTGGTCTGGTCCTAGTCTGGTCCTAGTCCGGTCCTGGTCTGGTCCGGTACTAGTCTGGTCCTGGTCTGGTTCCTGGTCCTGGGTCTGGTTCCTGGTCTGGTTCCTGGTCTGGACCTGGTGTGGTCCTAGTCCGGTCCTAGTCTGGTTCCTGGTCCGGTCCTGGTCTGGTCCTAGTCTGGTCCTAGTCTGGTCTGGTCCTGGTCCTGGTTCCTGTTCTGGTCCTGGTCTGGTCCTGGTCTGGTCTGGTCCTGGTCTGGTCCTAGTCTGGTCTGGTCCTAGTCTGGTCAGGTCCTGGTCCTGGTCTGGTCCTGGTCTGGTCTGGTCCTGGTCTGGTCCTGGTCTGGTCCTGGTCTGGTCTGGTCTGGTCCTGGTCCTGGTTCCTGTTCTGGTCCTGGTCTGGTCCTGGTCTGGTCCTAGTCTGGTCAGGTCCTGGTCCTGGTCTGGTCCTGGTCTGGTCTGGTCCTGGTCTGGTTCTAGTCTGGTCTGGTCCTGGTCCTGGTCCTGGTCTGGTCCTGGTCCTGGTCTGGACCTGGTCTGGTCCTGGTCTGGTCCTGGTCCTGGTCTGGTTAACGCCACCTGAAAAGACAAGAGAGAACAGAGTGTTTACATTTGTTCTAAAGCTGAGACAAAATGATTATATTTATTGGAGACAGTTCTGGTCGAGACTCAATATTTGAGGCACAGGTTGTGCTTGTGTTTAATGCAGTGAAGACGATAAATACAAAGTTTAAATTCATGAAGCCAGAGCCGAACGACACTGACTCTGTTTAAAACCACAAACAGCTGTTGAGAAGAAACACTTTGTCATGTTTTCTGTTTGAATATGACCTTTATCACAACTATAAGCCTTCACACTGATCCAAACCCTTGGAGTGGTTCAAGAGTTAGGATCAGTGTTACTGCTCCAGATCAACCTTGTGCCACTAAAGCTGCTCCGGGACGCCTGAACTCTGGGACAGTTTGATAAAAGTGAACCTTTGGTCTGGCCCTGGTCTGTTCTGTCTGCATCAGAGGAAAGGAAAGCTCTGTGCAGTTTCTGTGGATTCAGCAGAGGTTTGTCTCCAGAGACACTTTTATAGATTTTACAGAGAATCAGACGAGGCTCTGATCGGCCTCTGTTCACTACAGCATCTACTCACGTCAGAGTCTCCAGTCGACACTGAGGACTCTGTTGGAGTTCAAGCAGCTCCTGAACATCTGACTCCTTCAGGTCGTTATCCCAGAGATACAGGACTCTCAGATGTGAGGGGTTGGACTTCAGAGCTGAGGCCAGAGAAGAACAGCTGGACTTTGACAAACTGCAGAACAACAATCTGAATAAAGAATAAATGTTGGAGGTTAATCCAACAATAATCAAGGCACTCAGTTATAATCACTCATTATTATCTTAAAATCTTATAATAAAACAGTAATATTTAAGCAGATAACACAAAGATATTCAAATAGTAGATTTATAAAGCTATACATGATCTTTTAGATCATACAGTGGTAAAGACAGAAGCCTACAGCAAACGTGCAACATTTAGAAAAACTGTCATTTATCTTTACACATGAACTGGTTTATAAAACACACAGTGGACTCTGGACACAGATGAAGCTTCAGACGACTCTCAGATCCACTTTTAATGTCTGTTTCTTTCAGTGTCACCTGGACGACTGTTAGTGTTTAAATTAAGAAGCACACAAGTATTTAGTCACATGTAGAGTCTCAAAGTCTGCTGACCTTCTGCAGAAACATGTCTTTCTCTGTTTTAATGGCTGAACATTAATGACTGTATTGTTTTTGTCCCTGTCTCTGTGTGGCCTGTGAGGAAGAGCAGGACGTCCTGTGAACCACTGTGGAGCAGTTACATGAAGATTAGACCTGTGTCAAACCTGTGACTGTGACAAAGAAGAACCTGGAGCAGCTTCACCTGCAGCTCCTGAAAATAAAGCTCATGTCTGCCACACCTCAGGATCTGTGTTTTATACTTCATCTTCAGAACCAGACACTTAATAGAACCAGCCACACTATATCAGCTTCTACAAGTCCTAATATTTACTGTTCATAATGGCTCTGCACTCTTTAGAAACTACACATTGTCTACATCATTTAACATGAATCTGATTTTATAATTAACTGTTGAAGGTAGTATCAACCAGGTCTTGAACACATTAAATTAGTTTTATTAATCTTTATCTATTTCTGATGTTTGTACCATTTATTAACACAACCTAACTTATGTCTTTAACTTCTGCAGAGTGTTTTAAAATGGCCTTAAATAAGAACAAGAGGATGTCATGAGTGAAAAATAAGTGACCGAGGCCATGCATTGTTCATTTTTAATTGAGTGCAAAACAGTGACATGTGAAAAGTATGGTGTAAAAAGATGTTTTGTAATGTATAGTTCATTAGAAAAGCATTAGAGTAATGCACTTGAATAAGTGCTGGTTATTGTCTGGTGTGTAAAAAGTCAGATGACAGAAGTGGCAGGAGTCTGGTCTTCAGCAGCACTGGTCAGGTTTGTGTGGATCACCTCCTACAGGAACAACACACAGACAAGTCAAATACAATGGCCCCAAGAATACTGACAGCTTTATTATATTGTAACAATGTCAGCAATATTCAACCTTTATTTCAGACAAAGTTGGTCCAAAACAAAAATAAAAACATTATAAAGTTAAAATAGTGTGTAGTCCATTATATGTAGTTAATATGAAGACTCTTGATGGAGTTTTCTGACTCCTCCAACCGCCTCATACATTTAGAAACTGTCAAAGTCAATACTATTAAAAAAGATTTAAATCAGTCTTTCATTATAGGATCACTTTATTAAAATGTAACACTTTTTACCTTAAGACAGCAATAATAAGATTTAAATCTGACTAAAGCATCATAAACCTTTCTCTCAGTTTGATCTAAACACCAAACAGTGATGTTCAGAACAAATAAACCACAAACATATTTAAGTCAATATTATAGAAGTGTCACTCGTCTAATCACAGTAATGTCCTGGTTTTACATCAACGACTTGTATTTTAGAAAATGATAACCACATTGTACTGTCTTCATGAACAGTTCAAATGATGCACCACATCTTTATATGAGACTTCCTCAGATCGAACATGAATCTAGAAATATTACTTAAAATACAAAATATATACTTTTCTGTCAAAGGTTTTAATTATTTAGTAAAAGCCTTAAGGTCCGTTAGCATAGCTCTTAAGATAAACTCTTAATAAAGAGACAAATAAACAATTTTAATTTTACTCACCAAATAAAGTAGAGCCATGTTTCTTGTCCGGTCTGTCAATGAAGGACACATAATACTACAGCAAAATATACCACTGGTTTTTGTGCAAAAGACACAGCTACAACCATAGATAAACTTGGATGTCATGGCCATTGCTCCACATTCACTGATATTGGCCTCATCACAGAATAATAAAATGTTGGTTACATCCGGGCTTTTCTGCTGTTACTGCAGAGTACAACTATGGTTTTCAGATTCATTCATTTTTTTTATTCATTCATTTGCCCCATTAGGCGGGTGACTGGAGCCTATCCCAGCAGCTTTGGGCCTGAGGCGGGTTCACCCTGGACAGTGGCCAGTTAGTTGCAGGGCTAACATTTAAAGACAGACAGTGACAGACAACCAGTCACTCTCACATTCATTCACTAGTGACACTTGACCATTGACCTGTACATGCAGGTGTTTGGGCGGTGGGAGGAACCTGGAGTACCCGGAGAGAAACCACAGTAACATGTGGAGGACATACAGACTCCTCACAGAAAGACCTGGACGTATTAATCAAAAATTCAGTTATTGGGAGTTTCTGTTTCACAAAAAAAGAGAAATAAACTGTGGAGCAGAGTATTTAAATGAGACACAGCTCGATTTAAGAAAGTTTGAGACTCAGAACAAAATGACACTTGAAGTGAACTTTGTAAAGGAAGCAGAAAAAAAGAGAAAACTCAAAGATGGTTTGGATAGTACGTTTATTATTTTAATTATTTGGTTTTCTTGGGCTGTAAAGGCCTTTTGACATTTGCACATTTATTTATTTATTTAATTTTATTAAAAATAAGCTGTTTTTGCATCTCTTTGGTTCAAAGAGAAGCTCTGGACTTTTATGGATCAAAAAAAGAGGAGAAAGTACAACACACTATTTCTGAGCTCGGTGGATTGGAAAAAGACTGACACTGATTTACTGAAGACTTTTCATTTGTTCTTTGGCCAAGCATCCCTCTCATAAACATGATACAGTGTGACTTTATGAGCTGTTTGTTCAAACCCAAGAGTCAGTGAAAAGAAGAGAAGGACCAGTGACTGACCTCAGAGTCTCCAGTCGACAGTTTGGACTCGCTAGTCCTTCACACAACTCCTTCATTCCTGAGGTTATTTGTTCGTTCCCACTCAGGTCTAGTTGTCTCAGGTGAGAGGGACTGGACTTCAGAGCCCACGACAGAACTTCACAGTGAATCTTTGAGAGTCCACAATAAGAAAGTCTGTAAACACAGTAACATTAAGTCAAACATTAGAGATGTAAAGGTTCTCAGTCGTCCAGGTCACAGAACTACATTTATTCACTTTAAATCCAAAGTTTAAAACTATCTCCAGCTGCAACAGATACAAACATATTTGACTGTTTTTCATTATTGTCCCAACCTTTTCTTCTTTGTCAAAGCTCCTCACACTAAACTAAATATTAAAAACACTAAATATCTCACATCTGTTGAAAAATCAGACAAAAAGCTTCATAAAGTCTTGTAAAAATATAATTGTGACTGAAGGCCCACATTTACAGAGCTCTCAGTCTAAAACACTTCAGAGTTCAGCAGAAGGTCCTTTTGTAACATGCTGTAAACATGAAGGGATTTTAAATGTGTTTGGATGAATGCTCCATGAGCAGGAGCCAAAGTGAGGCTTATTACTGTCCTCTCTTTTCACTCATTTCAGATTTATGCTTCATTCATTTCAGCAACATTGTGCATTTTACAAAGACACTGACAAAAACAAAAGAAAAAAGAACAAGTGACACAGACAGTTGTCCTCTGTGAGGTTGGGGTGTGTGTGTTTATGCCCGTCCTGTGGCCGACTGTGGCTGAGACACAAGAGCAGAGCTACAGAAATAAATTAAGTTTAAAAATATTTAAAGAACAAAAACAGTGGCATATAAATCATCTGGAAATGCTTGACAGCAAACTCAGTGACCCACATAATCCCTGCAGCTGTTCAGTCAGAAAACTATGACACATCCCATAATGTGCAGTGCTTCAGACAGTGTGTTGTTTTTTCTGTAGTTGTGCATTTTACAAAGACACTGACAAAAACAAAAGAAAGAAAGAACAAAAGACAGAGAAAGTCATCCTCTGGGAGAAAGGGTTAATTTTGTTGACAAAATCTATGCCAAAGATTTTTCATCAACAAAGGCTTTTTGCCAACGAAAACAAAACAAAAACTAAATAAAAAAAACTTCATAATGACTAAAACAGTAACTAAATAGACTGACATTTTGTCAACAAATAAAAGACGAGACAAAAACAACTTGTGATAAAAACCAGTCAGGAGAAGGGAATGATGAAGTGTGGCGGGATAAGTCAAGAAAGCCAATCAGAGCGCTCCTTGTTACGCGGTGGTGCCAAGAAATTAATTGGAGACGACAGAGCAACAACTGGTGCAAACTGTGAAAATGAAAGGTTTTGGCGGCTGGAACTGAGAGAAAGAGACTGACCTGTGTTCTCATTTCAAGTTTGAGAACAAAGAAAACGTCTTGGGTTATGTATATAACCCTTGTTCCCTGAGAGGGAACGAGACACTGCGTCGTGAAACGACACTTTGAGAACGCCCTCAGCGTGACGGCCCTGAAGCATGAATGAAACTTAGACCAATCTTGATTGGTACTACGTCTAGCGTAGTGAGTGCCGGCCTACCCTGGAAGTATAAAGGGACGCCGTATCACGCACACGCCAGCCCTTCGTGATGAAGCAAATCGCCCTCAGGCAGGCTAGGCTTGGCGGAGCGACGCAGTGTCTCGTTCCCTCTCAGGGAACAAGGGTTATATACAGAACCCGAGACGTTCCCTTCTCGAGGGAACTCAACCCTGCGTCACTGGGCCGTTAACTGGGTCCACCTCACGCTCCCTGCACCACGTGGAATAGACATTCCACTTTAAGCCGTACAACCTCTCGTGGAAGGAGCCCTGGAACTGAGTACGGTTTCCACTACCCCTGCCGACAGGCCAGCCTCTAGGTACTGATCCCCCTCAGAGGCCAGACCCAGAGTTTCCACAGCCCGGGCTGGGGATGCAGTATTGTGCCCCCTGCCCGGGACAGCAGGTCCCTCCTCAAAGGGATCTGCCATGGGAGACCTGCCAGCAGTGCTATGATGTCTGAGAACCCTACTCGGGCCGGCCAGTACGGAGCTACTAGAAGTAGACTGATCCCCTCCTGCCGGACCCTCTCCAGAACTCCCGGGAGCAGTGCCACCGGGGGAAATGCATACAGACGCAGCCTCGGCCACGTCTGTACCATAGCATCCAACCCCAGCGGGGCTGGAGGCGTGAGGGAGAACCACAGTGGGCAGTGGGACGTCTCTCGAGACGCGAACAAATCCACTTCCACTGGGCCGAACCTCTCGCATATAGACCTCACTACCTCTGGGTGAAGCCTCCATTCCCCGGGCCTCAGTCTCTGCCTCGACAGGGTGTCTGCTCCCTGATTCTGGTCCCCGGGGATGTACATCGCTCTGATGGACGATAACTTCCCTTGGGACCATAGGAGGATCTGATGTGCCAATCTGCACAGAGTGCGAGACCTCAGACCCCCCTGCCGGTTCAGGTACGCTACCACCGACATATTGTCGGAGCGCACCAGAACATGATAACCCCTGAGATCTGCCAGGAAGCTCCTCAGAGCCCTGAACACAGCCAACATCTCCAGGCAATTTATATGTCTGGAGCGATGATGGTCCTGCCACAGACCCTGGGCAAAGCGGCCGTCCATGACCGCGCCCCAGCCAGTGAGGGAGGCATCTGTCGAAACAGACTTCCGGCGACATGATGCTCCCAATACTGGTTTTTGGGACAGAAACCAGGGTTTCCTCCTTATTGACAGGGAATGACAACACCTGCGCGTAACCCTGATCCTCCTGAATGGACTCCCCCTCAGGGAAAACCCCCTGGTTTTCAGCCACCACTGCAGGGGTCTCATGTACAGCAGGCCAAACAGTATTACGTTGGCCGCAGCTGCCATTAGACCCAACAGTCTCTGAAACCGTTTTACAGTGACGTTGCGGCCTAGTCTTATGACCATCTTACCATCGCCTGTATGGACTCAATGCGTGCGGGGGGCATCTGTGCCCGCATTGTCGTCGAGTCCCATTCTACTCCCAGAAACGTAATTCTCTGTGAGGCGTCAACACGCTCTTCTTCGCATTGAGTCTCAACCCCAAGCTCTGAATATGGCCAAGGACGACATCTCGATGCCGAACTGCCCTCTCTCGAGACTGGGCCAAAATGAGCCAGTCGTCGATATAATTCAGTACTCGGATGCCCTGGAGTCTCAGTGGATCCAGAACCGCATCCATGCACTTGGTGAATGTGCGAGGGGAGAGTGCTAGGCCGAATGGAAGCACCCGATATTGGGAACGCAGCCCGGCGAACCTCAGGAACTTCCTGTGAGAAGGACATATAGGAATATGGAAGTATGCGTCCTTCAGATCTATTGTGACAAACCAGTCCTCAGACCGAATTTGATTCACAATAATAGGTATTGTTAGCATCTTGAACCTGAACCTCCTCAGAGACCGGTTCAAATACCTTAGATCTAAAATCGGATGCAGACCTCCGTCCTTTTTGGGAACTATAAAGTACCGGCTGTAGAAAGCCGACTCTTTTTCTGGCGGAGGAACCCGTTCTATGGCCTCCTTTACCAGCAGGGAGTGTACTTCCTGTTCCATAACCCGCGCCCGTTCCGGGACCACTGCGGTCCAGACCACCCCACCGAATCTCGGCGGGCTGCGGCCAAACCGCAGTCTGTAACCCTCTTCTACTGTGCGCAGGACCCATGGCGACACATTCCAAAGGTGTTTCACGCCTGGAAAAATCTGCCACAGGAATCAGCCTCTCGAGGCCGATCTCTGGTCTGCTTCAAGACCGTTGCCGCCTCCTGAAACGATTGTACTGCAGAGATAGGTCGTGTACGATCCTCGATGCGCATACACCCTCGCTGCCTGCCCAAAACACCTCGGGGTGGGCTGTGAGGCAACTCTCGTATGCTGGAACCCGATGTGGCCCGAAGCGTCATAGACGGCGGAATTACTACATCGGTGTCCAAGGGGCTCTGAAGAGAAAACGCCTCAGCCGTCTCCCGGAGGGGACTCTCTCAGCCACATACACAGATGTGTCTTCTCCAAGTCCTTTAACCAACCTGCTGCCCCGCCCACCATGGTCGATGTAACTCTACACGGCTTGGTGGGCAGCGCCGGCGTTTTAATGAAGGCGCCGCATTGCTGAGCACGTCCACATCCTCAGATGCAGACAGTTCAAACATTGGACCCTCTCCCCGTGCAGGAGCAGCCGCTTAGTGGGCACCCGAACGGGGAGGAAGGGCCACAGAGCTCCCCATGATGATTGAGAAAAAGCCTCAGCAGTCCCAATCTAGAAATGTGGCCTGCCCCATGACCCACACAACTCATTGCGTAAGTCATGGAACAGGCCACACAACCCGTGGTGTAAGCTCCCTTTCTTTTTTTTTCTTTTTTTTTTTTTTTGGGTAAAAATGGCAAACTCCGATGCTCAGGTCGTGCTCTGCGCTGCAGGAAACGCTATATAGTCTATTTTTAGCTACTGTCGCCTCCTGCCCTTTTGACGGCCAGATAATGTTTAACCTGGCCACCTTTTACTCGCACGAGTCACAACGGCAATGGGCTCCTCATAAGCGGGCACGTGAGGTGACGAATGAGCCCTCACGTCACCCGCCTCAATGCTGAGCATGTCCACATCCCCAGACGCGGACAGCTCAAGCATCGCATGATCTGCATGGGGAGGAAGGTCATCAAAGCCGTCTAATGATGATTGGAAAAAAGCCTCAGCAATCCCAATCTCATCAACTGGCTCCAGCTGCGAGCCCCACGATCTAAGCCGCCGCGCCGCCTCGGCGGCCGTGGAACCTGATCCGCGGAGAACGCGAGCCCGGCCGGCCTCAACACGGCCAGGCGGGAGCACAGTCCTCTGCAGAGGACTGTTTAACAGCGCTGGCCGCCAGCTCCCTCGAGAGCTGACCACGCGTGCCGCGCTCCCAGGCAGATCACACACAACGAGTGCGTGTCCCTACTCGTGATCTAGCGAGGGCAGGGGTACACACACTTAAAATGTTCCACCGTACTTTTCATTCAAAGTTTTTCAAACAAGTCTCTCGTTCACACACTTAGGGCATTTGCTGAAGAGCGAAAAGCTGGCGTGTGCGTGATCTGGCGTCCTTTATACTTCCGGGTAGGCGGCACTCACTACGTTGTAGACGTAGTACCAATCAAGATTGGTCTAAGTTTCATTCATGCTTCACGGCCGTCACGCTGAGGCGTTCCCCAAAGTGTTGTTTCATGGCGCAGTGTTGAGTTCCCTCGAGAAGGAACAAATTATATGTAAATGTTTGCATTTGATGTTTTTGATGCCAGTGTTTATGTAGCATAAGGAATATCCTCCTGTTCAATGCACTTTATTTAAGTTCAAAGATGATTTGGATAGTACGTTTATTATTTTAATTATTTGGTTTTCTTGGACTGTAACGGCCTTTTGACGTTTGCACATTTATTTATTTAATTTTATTAAAAATAAGCTGTTTTTGCATCTCTTTGATACGCATTGATGTATTTTTGTTTAAATTAAAATAGACAGCAAGATTTTTTTTACTATTGGTGTTGTTTTTCACTGATTGAAACTATTTCAATAAAAGCAGTAGTGTTGAAATAAACAGTGTGAAATATGTTTGAACATTTAAATCTCAATTCTAAAACAAATATAGTTTTATGTCTGAAACAGAAGGTCAAATTAATTACTCATTAAAAATGTTTTGATTTTAGTCGACTAAAACTTAAACAAATAAGATGACTAAAACAAGACTAAAACTAAACATCATTTCACTTAAAAGACTAAGACTAAAACTAAATTAAAATGCCTTGTCAAAATTAACACTGCTGTGAGGTTGGGGTGTAAACTTTCACAGTTTAACCCTGGGACTGTCTCACTGACCATTATTTTGGGAGTTCCTGTTTCACAAAAAAAGAGAAATAAACTGTAAAGGAGAGTATTTAAATGAGACACAGCTCGATTTAAGAAGGTTTGAGACTCGGAACAAAACACTTGAAGTAAATTTTGTAAAAGAAGCAGAAAAAAAGAGAAAACTTACAAATCCCTGCACGATTATCTCTACATTTGTGGAGTTATCAGTTTTATACTTTCATTTCCTCGTGTGTTGTGCTAATGTTTTCATAAAATCCTCAAAGCTCTGACGTGTCTCAGGACGAGACACAGCTCAGTTTTTCAGGAAAATACCACAGTTTGTAAAAGTCCAAAGTCTGCCTCCATCAAACACTTTCTTCATTTACGTTTGTCCAAGACACAGTTTCTTTTACATTCAGATGTAAATGAAAATATGACTTTTTAAAGTGATCTGGTTCAAAGAGAAGCTCTGGACTTTTATGGATCAAAAAAAGAGGAGAAAGTACAACACACTATTTCTGAGCTTAGTGGATTGGAAAAAGACTGACACTGATTTACTGAAGACTTTTCATTTGTTCTTTGGCCAAGCATCCCTCTCATAAACATGATACAGTGTGACTTTATGAGCTGTTTGTTTAAACCCAAGAGTCAGTGAAAAGAAGAGAAGGACCAGTGACTGACCTCAGAGTCTCCAGTCGACAGTTTGGACTCGCTAGTCCTTCACACAACTCCTTCATTCCTGAGGTTATTTGTTTGTTCCAACTCAGGTCTAGTTCTCTCAGGTGAGAGAGACTGGACTTCAGAGCGACGACAGAACTTCAAAGTGAATCTTTGAGAGTCCACAATCAATAAGACTGTAAACACAGTAACATTAAGTCAAACATTAGAGAAAGGTTCTCAGTCGTCCAGGTCACAGAACTACATTTATTCACTTTAAATTTAAAGTTTAAAACTATATCCAGCTGCAACAGATACAAACATATTTGACTATTTTTCATTTTTGTCCCAATATTTTCTTGGGAAAATATAGAAGAGAAGGACCAGTGACTGACCTCAGAGTCTCCAGTCGACAGTTTGGACTCGCTAGTCCTTCACACAACTCCTTCATTCCTGAGGTTATTTGTTTGTTATAACTCAGGTCTAGATCTCTCAGGTGAGAGGGACTGGACTTCAGAGCCGAGACAGAACTTCACAGTGAATCTTTGAGAGTCCACAACCAGAAAGTCTGTAAACACAGTAACATTAAGTCAAACATTAGAGATGTAAAGGTTCTCAGTCGTTCAGGTCACAGAACTACATTTATTCACTTTAAATTCAAAGTTTAAAACTATCTCCAGCTGCAACAGATACAAACATATTTGACTGTTTTTCATTATCAGGGTTACTGCAGGGTTTAATCAGACAAATTTAAGACGTTTTATGACCTTTTTATGACCATTATGATTTAAATTTATGACCTACACAAATTACGATATATAACTTCAGTCATTAAAATTTCTTTCAAAAGTCTTTATTATTGACTTTCATTGAAAGTAACAAGTTTTATTATGTAAAGAGTAATTCTATTATTTCTTACTTAAGATTAAGAAACTGAAGCCTTCACCTTCTTTTTCTTGAGTATCAAGAACACAGAAACACTTAACAATTGTAACATTGTAAAGTAACATTGTAAATAAACAATTATATGGCATTACTTTCCAAAATAACAAGTCAGTCAGTCTGTGTCTGTCTACATTTTCCTCAGTTCGTCTCCTTAATGGTGAAAAAATTGAAAAAAACATGAGAACATAAGGCCCCGAGACCTTGGAGATGAGGTCTTTTTTTATATAATCTGCCAAGCCAAACCGGGTGATGTATGAGGTCTTATCTTTCCCGCGCGTAAATGTTTTGGCTATGTCAGAGTCTGGGAACATTGTTCGAAAAGTTCGGCAATATCCTCGTTCCCATTATGCGACTTGTGTTTAGTCACAGTATTTAACACCCACAGGACCTCCGCTTTCAGTGTGGAGGTTGATCCAAACCACTGTGTGTGGCACTGGATGCGACAGAAAGCGGAATCGCGCTGTACTTGGACCGGGTAACGTTTGTGACGGAGCCGAACAAAACTGACGGATCGCACGCACTCGCTGCAGGTCTTTTACAGCAACGATATGCTTTTCCGACTTTGCATGCGACTTCAAGGCTTTTATGCCTAAACTAGACATCTCCAACGTCTTCTTACACAGAGAACAATAGGCTTGATACCGATAATTTGCGACGGGCTTAAGCCAGCTACTAAACGCACCGTCTTCAAGCCACAGATCATTAAACGTACATTTACCCATTGTGATCAATTAAACTAAGCAGTGACAGTATGATATATTCGGAGTATGATATTCGGAGTTCGCGCAGGTTTCTGTGAAGTCCTTCTGACAAGTCTGTATGCTGCCGCATGGACCTTGTAGTTCTGGAGCGCTGTGATACCAGTGTGATACCACCCAGATTCCTCAAACAGAACTACAACAGGCAAAACAAATTAATGCCATTGCCGGCGCGAGCGCATTTTGATGGAAGAACAAATTAATGGATGAGCATATCAATTTAAGACGTGACTAAATGTTTTTATGACTTTGTATGGAAAAACGGACGTTTTATGACTTTTATGGCCTTAAATTCTTATTGTTAAATTTATAACTTTTTATGACTTTTTATGACCTCGCGGAAACCCTGATTATTGTCCCAACCTTTTCTTCTTTGTCAAAGCTCCTTACACTAAACTAAATATTAAAAACACTAAATATATCACATCTGTTGAAAAATCAGACAAAAAGCTTCATAAAGTCTTGTAAAAATATAATTGTGACTGAAGCCCCACATTTACAGAGCTCTCAGTCTAAAACACTTCAGAGTTCAGCAGAAGGTCCTTTTGTAACATGCTGTAAACATGAAGGGATTTTTAAACGTGTTTGGATGAATGCTCCATGAGCAGGAGCCAAAGTGAGGCTTATTACTGTCCTCTCTTTTCACTCATTTCAGATTTATGCTTCATTCATTTCAGCAACATTGTGCATTTTACAAAGACACTGACAAAAACAAAAGAAAAAAGAACAAGTGACACAGACAGTTGTCCTCTGTGAGGTTGGGGTGTGTGTGTTTATGCCCGTCCTGTGGCCGACTGTGGCTGAGACACAAGACGAGAGCAGAGCTACAGAAATAAATTAAGTTTAAAAATATTTAAAGAACAAAAACAGTGGCATATAAATCATCTGGAAATGCTTGACAGCAAACTCAGTGACCCACATAATCCCTGCAGCTGTTCAGTCAGAAAACTATGACACATCCCATAATGTGCAGTGCTTCAGACAGTGTGTTGTTTTTTCTGTAGTTGTGTTGATGTTTAAAGTGACATTAGAACCAGTCTGTAACATCTGTCCTTGTTCCTGAGCCTCACACGCTGCTCATCTTCAGATAAATACCATTTAAAGTGTGTTGTCTGACAGACTGGACTTTGAAAGCTTATGATCTTATGTCGGTCGATAAATGTAGCACCAACTATCCTCTTGTGTCTAATCCAGTTTGACCTCCGTTTTTTTGTGATTTAAATGAGTTACAGCAGAAACAGGGTCAATTATTTATCTGTAAAGTTCCACTTCAAAAGGAAAAGGCTCTAAAGATGTGTTTTTATTGTAAATGTTGAGACTGGCTCCAGTTACAGGCTCAGATCGACTGAAGTGATGCAGCATCACAAAATATGTTTTGATGCAGAAATGGTTCTTTACAGTTTAACCCTGGGACTGTCTCACTGACCATGTTTTTGGGAGTTCCTGTGTCACAAAAAAAGATAAATAAACTGTGGAGGAGAGAATTTAAATGGGACACAGCTCGATTTAAGAAGGTTTGAGACTCGGAACAAAATGACACTTGATGTGAACTTTGTAAAAGATAAAAAAGAGAAAACTCACACATCCCCTGCACGATTATCTCTACATTTGTGGAGTTATCAGTTTTATACTTTCATTTCCTCGTGTGTTGTTCTAATGCTTTCATAAAATCCTCAAAGCTCTGACGTGTCTCAGGACGAGACACAGTTCAGTTTTTCAAGAAAATACCAGTTTGTAAAAGTCCAAAGTCTGCCTCCATCAAACACTTTCTTCATTTACGTTTGTCCAAGACATATTTTCTTTTACATTCAGATGTAAATGAAAATATGACTTTTTAAAGTGATCTGGTTCAAAGAGAAGCTCTGGACTTTTATGGATCAAAAAAAGAGGAGAAAGTACAACACACTATTTCTGAGCTCGGTGGATTGGAAAAAACTGACACTGATTTACTGAAGACTTTTCATTTGTTCTTTGGCCAAGCATCCCTCTCATAAACATGATACAGTGTGACTTTATGAGCTGTTTGTTCAAACCCAAGAGTCAGTGAAAAGAAGAGAAGGACCAGTGACTGACCTCAGAGTCTCCAGTTGACAGTTTGGACTCGCTAGTCCTTCACACAACTCCTTCATTCCTGAGTCGATTTGTTCGTTCTCACTCAGGTCTAGTTCTCTCAGGTGAGAGGGACTGGACTTCAGAGCCGACGACAGAACTTCACAGTGAATCATTGAGAGTCCACAACCAGAAAGTCTGTAAACACAGTCACATTAAGTCAAACATTAGAGATGTAAAGGTTCTCAGTCGTCCAGGTCACACAACTACATTTATTAACTTTAAATTCAAAGTTTAAAACTATCTCCAGCTGCAACAGATACAAACATATTTGACTGTTTTTTTTATTATTATCCCAACCTTTTCTTCTTTGTCAAAGCTCCTTACACTAAACTAAATATTAAAAACACTAAATATCTCACATCTGATGAAAAATCAGACAAAAAGCTTCATAAAGTCTTGTAAAAATATAATTGTGACTGAAGCCCCACATTTACAGAGCTCTCAGTCTAAAACACTTCAGAGTTCAGCAGAAGGTCCTTTTGTAACATGCTGTAAACATGAAGGCATTTTTAAATGTGTTTGGATGAATGCTCCATGAGCAGGAGCCAAAGTGAGGCTTATTACTGTCCTCTCTTTTCACTCATTTCAGATTTATGCTTCATTCATTTCAGCAACATTGTGCATTTTACAAAGACACTGACAAAAACAAAAGAAAGAAGAACAAGTGACACAGACAGTTGTCCTCTGTGAGTTTGGGGTGTGTGTGTTTAAGCCCGTCCTGTGGCCGACTGTGGCTGAGACACGAGACGAGAGCAGAACTACAGAAATAAATCAAGTTTAAAAAGATTGAAAGAACAAATGCAGTGGCACATAAACCATCTGGAAATGATTGACTCCAAACTCAGTGACCCACATAATCCCTGCAGCTGTTCAGTCAGAAAACTATAACACATCCCATAATGTGCAGTGCTTCAGTTTAATTACAGTATTGTTTAAAGCTGTGGCCTGACCCTGAATCAGATATTTAATATTCTAATATAACCCCTTTTAATATACCCCTTCAGGCCCAAAGCTGCTGGGATAGGCGCCAGTCACCCGTGACCCCTAACGGGACTAAGCGGTAGAAACTGAATGAATGAATTAATGAATGAATGAATATACCCCCTTCTTTATGACAGTTCCTGTTTGTGACTAAAGTGGTTTTCCTCAAGACTAAAGATTTTTATTAAATATTTACACAGTACTTACAGAGCCTTTCTACAGTTCCTCACGGCCGGGATCAGTCTCAGTCGTCCTTCAGCTGAAGTGTTGTACTTCTTTAGGTTCAGCTCATCCAGGACCTCCTCTGACATCTGCAGCATGTAGGCCAGAGCTGAACACTGGATTTCAGAGAGCTTCTCAAAACTGTTCTCTGACTTTAGGAAGTCCTGGATCTGTTGATGGACCGAGTGGTCGTTTAACTCTGTCAGACAGTGGAAGATGTTGATGCTTCTGTCAGGAGAGATTCTGTCTGTGTTTATCTCCTTCAGGTTGTTGATGACTCTTTGTCTTGTCTCTGAGTCAATCTGTGTTGGACCCAGCAGAGCTCCCAGAAGCCTCTGGTTGGACTCCAGAGAGAGGCCGTGAAGGAAGCGCACAAACAGGTCCAGGTGGCCATTTTTACTTTTAAAAGCTTTTTCCAAAGCTTTTTTCAGGAAGTGATCTACTGTTGAACTTTGGTCCAAATGTCTCAGAAATCTTATTTTTTTTGTGTTCTTGTTGTTAAAGCAGTGGTGAAGGTAAAGCGCAGCCAGAAACTCCTGGATGCTCAGATGAATGAAGCAATAGACTGATTTGTGGAAGTTGAGCTTCTCTTGTTTAAAGATCTCTGTACAAAGTCCTGAGTAGACCGAGGCCTCGGTCAGGTCCAGACCCACCTGCTGCAGGTCTTCTTGGTAAAACATGATGTTTCCTTTCTGCAGATGTTCAAAGGCCAGCCTCCCCAGCTTCAGAAGGACTTCACAATCGGCCTGTGTCAGCTGTAGATGAGTCGAATGTTGGTACTTGAGCCTCTTCCTGTGAGTCTGCACCAGCAGGAAGTGTGCGTATGTCGGTCAGGGTCTGGGGCAGTGGTCCTCTCTGCTCGGTTCCCAACATGTGCTCCAGGACTGTGGCTGTGATCCAGCAGAAGACTGGGATCTGGCACATGATGTGGAGGCTCCTGGACGTCTTGATGTGGGAGAGGACTCTGTCACACAGCTCTTCATCTGTGAACCTCTTTCTGAAGTACTCCTCCTTCTGGGCCTCAGTGAAGCCCCTGACCTCTGTGACCCTGTCCACACACCTCGCAGGGATCTGATTGGCTGCTGCCGGTCGGGAGGTGATCCATATAAGGGCAGAAGGAAGCAGTGTGCCTCTGATGAGGTTTACCAACAGCACGTTGACCTGTGACCTCTGTGTGACCTCAGAGATGACCTGACAGTTGTGTAAATCCAGAGGCAGTCTGCTCTCATCGAGGCCGTCGAAGATGAACAGGAGTTTACTGTCGGCCAGGTTCTCTGCCGTCAGCTTCTGTATCGTTGGATAGAAGACCTGTATCAGCCAGCAGACTGTAGTCCTTCTCTGGGACCAGGTTTAGCTCTCTGAACGACAGGGGCACCACCAGATCCACCTCCTGGTTCTCTAAGCCCTGGGCCCAGTCCAGAGTGAACTTCAGAACCGAGAAGGTCTTTCCGACTCCAGCCACGCCGTTGGTCAGCACCACTCTGATGGGCTTCTGATCGGACGCTAACGCTTTAAAGATGTCGTGGCACCTGATTGGAGCGTCGTGGACAGTCTTTTGGACTGAGTCTCCAGCTGCTTGACCTCATGTTGGGTACTGACCTCTTCACTGACCTCTGTGATGTACAGCTCAGTGTAGATCCTGTTCAGAGCCGTTCTACTTCCTGTTTCAGTTCCTTCAAACACACTTCCACATCTCTGCTGCAGACTCCTCTTATACTCACCTGGAACAAAAACAGCTTTAAATTAAACAAGTTCTTCTCACTTTTTTATTTTCATATTCTATTCATACAAACATATTTTAACAAAACAAGTTGTTTTGCTCTGACTTCTTTTCAGGTCGTCTCAGAGGCCATTTACAGGGAACACTGGTCAGGAAAACACAACAGTCCTGTTGAAGCTGATTCACGTTCACAGGACAACATTACGACAATCCTTAAATAAAACTGTCAGATCATGTGACTTTGCTCACAGCTGATTGGTCCAGTTTGAGTTTGTCTCTAAACCAGAATAAAAGCTTCAGTCTGAACCCTGACCTTATGGTGTTAGAGTCAGACACACTTTAACTTCAACATTAACCAAAGACACAAGCCTTTGAAACAACAGAGAGTTTTGAAATAGGTTTATGTTCATTTAAAAAGACTGGACCTGCAGCTTTCACTGGTGGAATCAGGAGGAGTTTTATTAGTGACCAGAGTCATGTTAAACACAACACAGTGACTGCAAGGTTTTCTGAATAATAAATGGTCTTACTGTGAAGAGTGTAGTCCAGTCTTGGTCTTTGTCCACACTGGGGACAGGGCTGAGGTGAACCAGACTGGTCCCAGTTTGAAGAGAGACACTGTCTGCAGAAGCAGTGTCCACAGCTGGTAGAGACTGGATCAGTCAGACGCTCTGACACAGACCACAGGACGATGGGCCGTCACCAGGACTCTCTCTGTGGACATCAACACATTCATTAAAACAGCTTTACAAAAGGTCACAGCCTGGTCCCTGCTTTTGGACAAAAATACTGACCCTCCATTTGACCTGTTTCTGGAAATGGAGCCATTAATGAAACTAACTCATTTGACTGGAGTCATATTGTGTCTCATCCTCTCACTTTAAATCTGAGCTCAAATGAAGACATTAGAAGTGAGTTATTACTGACAGATAAAAACAGCTGACAATAAACAGGGCAGTCTTCCTTTGGACTGAATGTGTCCTGTCTCCAGTTTTACACAGTTTTTATTTTAAACAGTGATGGAGAGATGACAGTGGTTCAGTGAATATATCTGCACTGATCAGCTGCTGATGAAGTCAATATAAATGATATTAGTGCATCACTTACAGCCGACTCTGTGGAGCTCCAGGTTCATTACTGAAGTTTAGAGGGAGGGGCATGGACCGGTCGCTCTTCAGAGACACACAGCTGGACACTGGAGACACTCCTCTCTGATCTCTGAAACAACACGTTTCATGAACACACTGATTTATTCTACAGTCAGACAGAGGACGGTTGTCACTGACATCATCAAATCAAAAGGAACAGATGTGTTCAAAGGGTTTCTTTAACACAACACTGTGGCCTCTGGAAAAGCAGCTGGAGGAAAAGAGAAACAGACCCAGAGCTTATGTGATTATTAAATACACTCTATAATTATATTGAACTGTGTTCATGTTGTTGGACAAATACTTGAGACTAAAGTCTAAAGTCAGGTGCACAGTCAGAGTTTAAGCATCACTGCCTCAAAGAGAGAGAGACAGTGTTATTTCTGACCATGCACCAGTGTTAACCTGCTTCTCTGTCAACAACCAATAAGCATCAATCTAAGCAGTGGAAAATCCATACCTCTTCATTAAATTAATAAATGTAAACTAAACCTTTGATACTTGTGTGGTCTCCCCTCATTGTTACTCTCTGACTGAGTCAGAGTTTGTAACACATGGGAGGACACCATTTTAAAACTAACCTCTGTGGAGGATTATTTGTTGACATTGTCCAATACCATTCAATCTATTTCTCAGTTATTAAATCTTTTAGAAACATTTGTAAACTTTCAGGTTATAACATTAACAGCAGTAAAAGTGAAGTTATCCCTCTTAACCAGTGTACATTCTAATCTGACCTGGGACCGCCCCTTTGTCTGAAATCACAAGGAATAAAATATTTATAATAATAAAATAATGTATAAAATAAAAATTAAAACTCCACTTAACAAAATATTTGGATTAAATAAAAAAAAATATTTCTTTAACCACATGCCCATAACCCTTTAATAACTGTTGGTGGGAAAACGAGGACATTATACAAATCAATCACATTGTTAAGGGCGGCCATTTTATACATTTTTCAGAGTTAAAACCCAATTGAATCTAAAGGAATCCAAGCTCTTTCAGTTTCTCCATCTTAAATCTAGATTAAAAACTACAGTCAAAACTAAAAGAAGCTGTCTAAGTGATAAATAAGTTCCTAATGCAGTCACTTGTGTGACAGTCAGGTGTGTTTCTTCGTTCACCTGCTTTGGTCGTGTCCTGTTGTGGACAATTTCTGGAATCTAGTTATTGACTTTGTACAAGATCTGTTTAACGTGAATAAACCTAAACATCCTGATGTGTGCGCCTTGAGAATACCACACAAAATACCAGGTCAAAGGTTAAACAAAGGATTGCATCATTAGGTTTTATGTCAGTAAAAAGAATTAAACTAATGAAGTGGAAAACACACAAACCAGTTTTAATATCTACAACTGGCCCAGAGACTTTATGGACTTGTTCTCAATGGAAAGTGTGAGGCCACTCCTCAGAGAACAGTGTAGCACACAGACTGATGAAATATCATGGTCCCACAGAAAACTGACACATTCACTGAATAATATACATCTAATATAAAAGATCTAAATATTTAAATGTGATTACATCCTTTGTGCCTGTTTTGTCAATAATATATGAAATTAAATATACACTTAAGATTATTGAAGTAAATGACAATATGAATAGTAAATTGGAGAATGGAAACTGGAGTTTCTAAAAATAAATGATATTAGTGCATCACTTACAGTTGACTCTGTGGAGCTCCAGGTTCATTACTGAACAATGGAGGGAGGTTCTTGGACAGGTCGCTCTTCAGAGACACACAGCTGGACACTGGAGACACTGCTCTCTGTTTGTGACACTCATCTCTAAAACAACAGGATTTATTGTACAGTGAGTGTTAATAAGCAGCAGCGAGCACTTCCTCTGCCTCTGTTCTGTTCAGAAAACACACACTTTACAGTTTCCTTCAGACACTATATTCTTATTTTTGGGCCTGAGCCTCAGTTAAAGCAGTGGCTCCATGAATGTGTCCTGTGCTGTTTCAGGTGAACCACAGTGTTCTTAAATCAAACACAAACAGCTGATGATGCTACTCACTGTGTTGGAGCGGGCCCTGGCTCGCTGCTGCCATCTGGAGGTTCCTTCATGAACACCTCTCTCTTTATAATGGCTCTGTGAAGACTTGGCCTCCTCTTCGTCCACACTCACATTATTCATGTTCTGTCTCAGTCTGAAAGGTGAACGAGTCAAACACAGTGAGCTCTGATCATTTTAATAAAGCACCTTATGAATAATTATCACATGGAGCTGGAGCCAGATGTTTCTAATGTGATTGATTATTGGCTTTATTTCATGTTAATGTTTAGATGTTGGTCTTAAACCTCTCCAGATGGGCCTCTGCCTTTATTCAGGAGAACTGTTCATATTTGGGCCTGTGAAGGCCTCTGCAAAAGTCTCCACAGTCCTCCATAATCTGTTCTGATCTGAAGCTTTCTCACCTCATTTTAGCCTTTTCTGCCCAAAACAAACTGGTTCATCATTTACTTAGTTTAGAATTCTAAACTTTGTTTATGGACTGACACCGTTTCCTTTAAAATCTAGACAAACTCTCCAAATGTGACAAAAGTGTTCAGGCTGCTGTTGAATACAGACAACACACTTTAAAACCAACTCATTAAGAATATGATCATCTATAGGATTTATTATAAACTAAATGGGACATACTCTACAGTTAAAGAGTTTGTATTATGAGCATGGGTGCACTGTGTGTAGGGGTGTTGGTCTAGGGCTGAAGGGGCGGAGCTCACGGGAGCGCATGCACGTGCACGTATGTCTGTAAAGATGTGCACTTTCCTGAGGCCAGGGGGTTGAGAGGATAGGTTGGGTAGCCATAATTTTTGTTAACCGCTACGGTTCTGTTTGTTTGGTTTTGTCATCATTAGTTTATCCATATGTTTGTCTTTACCACCAGTATTCGCTGTGATAGCTGAGTGTTCATCACAGTAAAGCATTCTGGATCAAGCGTCTCTGTTTACAATACGGATTTCAATAGCGTGTCACAAATATATGTACAGGACCCATCTTAACCTCTCAGCAGCAATAGGAAGTACGCTACAGTGTGGAATAGAAATAAACCAGTGTTGAGTTAAACACTGGCTTTGAAACAGGAGAATGTCCGTAAACTGTTAAAGGAGTTTTATCAAACAAATAAAGCCTCTCAATAAAATCTGTGTTTATCTCAGAGTCTTTGCTCTAAACATCCGGGTTTAAGTCTCGGTAACAGGCCCATGTTTCACAAACGGTTCTGTTCTGAGGCAACACTAAACAAGAGGAAGTAACGCAGTGGAAATACAGCGCAGTAAAAGTCAGCAGCTGTCTGTCCTCTGCTCTCTGTAACAGTCCAGACTGAGACAACAGCTTTAATCAAGTCAAAGAACACTAATGTCACACTCACCTCCTCACACCCGCGACGAGACTAGCGACGGGCAGCTACATACCAGAATAGTATATATCCTGTCGTATTTAATTTGGTTGGTATATTGTTTTTAGGGTTATTTAGAGTTTTAGGTTGGAGTGGTCCTTGGTCTAAACAGGTTTGAGAAACACTGAGTGACAGATGTCTTAGACCAGTTTACTTCTGGTCCACAGACGTGGACAAAATGTTGGTACCCTTCGGTCAATGAAAGAAAAACTCACAATGGTCACAGAAAAACTTTATTCTGACAAAAGTAATAATAAATAAAAATTCTATGAATGTTAACCAATGAAAGTCAGACATTGCTTTTCAACCATGCTTCAACAGAATTATTTTAAAAAATAAACTCATGGAACAGGCCTGGACAAAATTGTTGGTAACCCTAACGTAATATTTTGTTGCACAACCTTTGAGGCTATCACTGCAATCAGGGCGTAGCACCAAATTCTGGGCCCTGTATACTCTCAATGTCAGTGGGCCCCCTACACATGCCATTGTACGATGCGGGTTAGCAAAATGAAAATTCAATTTTGAATGATTTTTTTTTTAATTATTTGAATATAAACAAGTATAAATAGTGTTTAAATCTATTTGGCCTACTTGTGCTCAAATATCTTTAAACCTTAGGCTACATTGGGTTTGTGTACTAACATTCTGATACATGATACTGATGCAAGTTTTAAATTAAAAACATTTATTTTTGAACAGGAGAACACGAGACAACTGTACCCTTAGAAACCAATCAAATAAGCCAAGCCTGCCATAATGAAAAAAAAATGTCAACTATAAAAAAATAAATAAAAGTCAAATGAGATGTCATCTACATCCCAGTAAATGCCCACTGACGAGTCTTTTTGTTTGAAATCAGTGATTAGATCTGTAAAGTCCAACTGTTTGGCCAATTGGCTTTCAATTGGCAGAATGGCGAGGCTGTTTAGTCTATCCTGGCCCATTGTTGATCTCAGGTAGTTTTTTACCAGTTTTAACTTGCTGAAAGGCCATTCACCTCCTGCAACTGTGACAGGAAGTGTGCAGAAAATCCTTAAAACAATGCAAAGCTCTCCAAAAATGCTCTGCAGCGGCATCTTCCAGATGGCATTGAGGAGCTCAAGAGAGGACAGAGATTTTGAAAATGTAGCATCATAAATGGTGCAGAAGTGTAGCACTTCATTTTCAAATTTTTCCGAGAGATCCGTGTCATACATTTTTGCCAGTGTCTGGCAATATAACTCATCAATACACTTTATGTAGTTTGCAAGCTCAAGTGTGTCCTCAGTACTCCAGGGTTGAAGAAATCATCAGTGCATGTGATGGAGGAATGCACAGTGCATGTAGGGGGCGTGGCCTCAGTAGCCCTGCAGTGTGCATGTGATTTAATAGCAGAGATATTTAAGTGTGCTGCATTAAATCCGCTTGTTTTAGCCAAGATTATGCTACAATATATTTTCCTCAACTATATTTAAGTTCCTGTTAAAGGAATAACCTTTCAGTTTTGTAAATTCCCATTAATTCCTTATATTACTGTTAACTTCCATGGAAATTTTCCAACTTTGAAAATTCCCAGAATTTTGCAACCCTATTCATTGGCTTTGATAACATCAGGAATTTATTGAGCATTGACTATAGCTTTTAATGCTGATGATACGCAGATTTATATACACTCAAAGTCTGGTGAACATCTTGATGTTGATTTTCTGTCTGGCTATGTTTCTGAGATAAAGAAATGGATGAGTTTTTGTGTCTGAACAGTGGTAAAACTGAAGTTATGCTTATTGGGTCCTGTCATCAAATTTCAAAAACTGGTTCATTATCTCTGACTATTGATGGCTCTGTCTTGGCTACTCAAGCTAAAGTGAGGAATCTTGGAGTTATGTTTGATACCAGGCTTTCATTTGATTCTTTTGTCCAGAGTACAGTTAAATCATCTTTTTTTCACCTCAGAAATATAGCTAGACTACGTCCTATGCTAAACTTCTCAGTAGCTGAAAAGCTGATGAATTCCTTTGTCATCTCTAGGATAGATTACTCTAACGCCCTTCTAGCCGGAGTCTCTAAATCCACACTTAACAAATTACAATATGTTCAAAACTCGGCCGCCAGGATACTGACTGGGACCAGGGTTTGCAATCACATCACTCCAGTTTTGGAGTCTTTACACTGGCTCCCAGTCCGATTCAGAGTAGATTTTAAAATTATGATGCTGACATATAAAGCGTTGCATGGCTTGGCCCCTTATTATCTGTCTGAGTTGTTAACTTCCTATACAACAACTTGGAGACTGCGTTCATCACAATCCAACTTGAACTGGCTGTTCCTCAAACACGCCTACGATCTATGGGTGACAGGGCCTTTTCTTCCTATGCTCCTGTCCTTTGGAATTCTCTGCCCTACATTTTTAAAGGTAGACTTAAGACTTATTTTTTTAAATTAGCATTTGATAGTTGATGTTACTCTTAATTGTTTGAACTTTGTATTGCTTGTTTTTGTACAGCGCTTTGAGAAGTTGCCTTTAAAGGCGCTTTATAAAATAAAGTTTATTATTATTATTATTATTAAGCACAGCACTGTGCTGCAATGCTAGGGCTTTTCACAAAAAAAAAAAATGATAATTTGCTTTATTGCTCAAATCAATATTACCTGTGTGTACTTGAGAACACAGTGATATTAGTAGGCACATCTACATGTGCAGAAATATAGGCAGATAATTTATTAAGGAGTTTGAGAATATATCACACATTATAAGCAATAGTAGGGCTAGTAGCTTTACACTGTGCTGCCACTCTTTCCACCACTCCAATAGCACTAGGCAATAGCACACACATTGAATCAAAAGTCTTACTTATTTAAGGTAAACAGCTCACAATTAGGAAGCAAGGGGAGCTGTTTGAGCAATGATCTCACCTTGTCTTTCCTCATTTCTGCTCTCAGCCTCATCTCCAGAACAGCAGCCAGGACTGGCCAGTGCTGCTACTGCTGGTGTGTCACTGGTTGTTTCTGAAACTGGTTAATGTTGGCAACCTGGCGTTAGCTGGCCTGGCCCATAATTTAAATACAGCAACAAGCAGCCTGGTTGACAAACTAAGCTAAAGATTTAACATTAGCATACATACATTAGCAGCAGCTGTCTGGAGTTGACTATGTTAACTTTAATTGGATATAGGTGCACCAGTTCACCTTTTGGAAAGAAAGCAGTCATCAGCTGCTTCCCTCATTCTGCATCCTTTCTTTTCCTTTCCTTTCTTTATTTTTTGAAAGCCCGATTTGGGCTTTTGCGCAGCATGTTCAGGCTCCAAGGCTTTAGACTCACTACGTTAACGTTACTTCTTTGCCGGCTGCCGTCTATGGGCGGACTAAACCATTTGGGGGGGGGAGTATATATTTTTGAATATATATATTTTGAAATGAATAATGACATCGATTGGAGGGCAAATTAATTCAAATTAGGCTACAAAAAGAAAAAAATTGATGGGATTTCAAAGGGCCCTCTCCTAGACGGGGCCCTGGGTAGTCAGGTCCACTTTTCCCTACTACCACGCCATGACTGCAATCAGACGATATCTGTAACTGTCAATGAGACTTCTGCACCTCTCAGCAGGTATTTTGGCCCACTCATGAGCAAACTGCTCCAGTTGTTTCCGGTTTGAAGGGTGTCTTTTCCGGACGGCATGTTTCAGCTCCTTCCAAAGATGCTCAAAAGGATTGAGGTCAGGGCTCATAGAAGGCCACTTTAGAATAGTCCAATGTTTTCCTCTTAACCATTCTTAGGTGTTTTTAGCTGTGTTTTGGGTCATTGTCCTGTTGCAAGACCCATGACCTGCGACTGAGACCAAGCTGTCCGACACTGGCCAGCACATTTCTCTCTAGAATCCCTTGATAGTCTTCAGATTTCATTGTACCCTGCACAGATTCAAGACACCCTGTGCCAGATGCAGCAAAGCAGCCCCAGAACATAACAGAGCCTCCTCCATGTTTGACAGTAGGGACAGTGTTCTTTTCTTGATATGCTTCATTTTTCCGTCTGTGAACATAGAGCTGATGTGCCTTGGCAAAAAGTTCCATTTTTGTCTCATCTGTCCATAGGACATTCTCCCAGAAGCTTTGTGGCTTGTCAACATGTAGTTTGGCATATTCCAGTCTAGCTTTTTTATGATTTGTTTTCAACAATGGTGTCCTCCTTGGTCGTCTCCCATGTAGTCCACTTTGGCTCAAACAATGACGGATGGTGCGATCTAACACTAATGTTCCCTGAGCATGGAGTTCACCTTGGATCTCTTTAGAAGTCTTTCTGGGCTCTTTTGTTACCATTCGGATTATCCGTCTCTTTGATTTGTCATCAATTTTCCTCCTGCGGCCACGTCCAGGGAGGTTGGCTACAGTCCCATGGATCTTAAATTTCTGAATAATATGTGCAACTGTAGTCACAGGAACATCTAGCTGCTTGGAGATGGTCTTATAGCCTTTACCTTTATCATGCTTGTCTATAATTTTCTTTCTTTTCTCCTGCGACAACTCTTTCCTTCGCTTCCTCTGGTCCATGTTGAGTGTGGTACACACCATGTCACCAGACAACACATTGACTACCTGAAGCTCTATAAATAGGCCCACTGACTGATTACAAGACTGTACACACCTGTGATGCTAATTAGTGCACACACCTTGAATTAAAATGTCCATTTGTCCCCATTATTTACAGTCTTTTCTAGGGGTACCATCAATTTTGTCCAGGCCTGTTCCATGAGTTTATTTTTTTAAATAATTCCGTTGAAGCATGGTTAAAAAGCAATGTCTGACTTCCATTAGTTAACATTCATAGAATTTTTATTTATTATTACTTTTGTCAGAATAAAGTTTTTTCTGTGACCATTGTGAGTTTTTCTTTCATTGACCGAAGGGTACCAACATTTTTGTCCACGTCTGTATCATGGTCCCACAGAAAACAGACACATTCACTGATTAATATACATCTAATATAAAAGATATAAATGTTTAAATGTGATTCCATCCTTTGTGTCTGTAATCACTGTAATATACAGCCTCCACATTCCTGAAAAAACCCTCCGGTCTGTCCAAACACAGTCCAGGAGCTGTTCTCTCATTTCTGTCACACTCTGTTCAAAAGCAGCTTTGTCAAGTGTCTTTAATGTGAATTGACACAAGGCTCATCACTGTCCAGACTCTACACCAGCCCTCCACCCAAAAGAACTAATGACTGAATCAATAATTATGAGCCACAGTTTCTAAATATAAATGATATTAGTGCATCACTTACAGCCGACTCTGTGGAGCTCCAGGTTCATTACTGAAGTTTAGAGGGACGTCCTTGGACCTGTCGCTCTTCAGAGACACACAGCTGGACACTGGAGACACTGCTCTCTGTTTGTGACTGCTGTGGGACTATAGCTCCACGGGAAGAGGCTGAGCAGCTATGTCCAAATAATCCAGGCTCAGGTGAAGAAGAGACTGACAGATGACTGCTATTAAATGGACGAGATGCAACATTTACCATATTTGTAGTCCTCTTTGTAAACTTAAATGTTTTAAAGGCTTTTTCATTTTGATCTATAATGTTGTTTTTTGTACCAACGACCAAACTAATTAGCCAATTACATTTCTTTTAACACAAACACCCGCCCCCGAAATATACGCACAGACCCAATGGCAGACACCAATCTAACCTTTACAACACACAACGTAATGTTTTTTTATTTTATTATTTTTCTCTTGCGTTCCTAATATTAGTAAAACTGACATGAAGTTAGGGACAAACAGCTAAATATATTCTCTACCTTCATTTAATCGGACTCTGTTCTGTGTCAGTCTGCTCGTGCGTGAGCAGCTCTGTGGGCTCGGTCTCTGTCTCATCTCGTCTCAGAGCTCTAGCTGTTGTGCCAGTAGTTCATATTTTGTAGGTCAGTTGAGGCGCCCTACCTATATCTGGAGCCCTGAGCATTTTACCGATTATATTGAAGTTGAATTTTTTTCTTGATTTTGTGGAGAGTCCACTGTGCCTCTAACATTTGCTTATAGTGCAAATGTAATGTTATAAATAATATAATATATATATATATATATTTACTTCAACAGCCACTGGCACAGGTTTAGGTAGATATCAGTCTCTGTTGAAGAGTGGTCTTTCTTTGTGTCGAGTCCTTCCTGTGTTACTGTGAACTACCTCCAGAGAGCCTGCCTCCTCCCAGTGTCCAAACACACAATATGAATTATGATGACATAAATGTGAGTCAATGACTGTCAGAGTTGATCCTGTGAATCATTAATCTTGGTACAAAGTTTTTACCTGGGTTTGTATGTTTCCATCTGTAGAATTTTGTCTCACAAGAAAGAAACCAGTGTAAGCAGTGTTGAGAAAGTTACTCTATAAATTAGACTCTGTGTAATGTTGGTTACAACCAGCTCCACCACATTAATAACACAAAAGCAAAAGAAACAAGACATTTTAAATTGTTAATGTCAACAAGTTTGAAAAATAGCACTCGAGAGTTTACACATGTTTTTAAAGTCCATCTTACCATCCGTCTCAGAACTAAGGTTTGTAGAAAAGTTCTTCCTCTTGAATCTGTCAAGTTTCTTCTTCAGCTGTTTGTCTTTAGATTGTCGTTGTCAAGAGGCACAGAAGATTATTGAGGTTGGTTGAATTTGCAAAGATTAACGTTCACCCACCGTTTAGTGTCACTCCTGTCTTAGACTTTGAACTCTTATTGTTTCCTGTAAATCACATGTTTCCAATTCAACCTGTTTTATTGCTTCATTTATTACTGCTTATTTTTTATGGGTCCATCCCCTCTGACACAGCTCACAGAAAACTTTCTAGAACCTCTTTGAACTGGCCTCACCTCAGACTCAGAATAGTCTTTGTTCAGTCTTTATTATAGCATCTCCTTTTTAGCCATATTTCTTTCAAAATAAGAGAAATTCTGTTTCAACGTTTGTGGCTTTGGATTGTAATCTGCTCAAAGCTGGAACTGTCAATCAAACTGCTCACTTCACTTGAATAAAACAGTCTGATTGGCCACTCAGAGCAAATCTACAGCCAATCAATCTGTGGAATATAGACTCAAATTATTTGATGCCTCAACAAAGATTGTTAGAGTTTGTCTTTAATCAGAAACAGATCCGAACAGCATTTAGGTCCAAACCAAGGATAAAAAAACATTTTTACATTTAGTCATTTAGCAGAGTTTTCCAAAGTGACTTACAAGTGAGGAAAACAATGAAAACAATTTGAACAACACAAGGTAGAAAAAAGCACAAGTGCACCAAAAACTAGTCAGTTTGTGAAAATCATTTTTAATATCCTATGGTTTATAATTACTGGGTGCTCCTAGTTCTCTTCAGGTCATGTCAAATCTGATCATGTCATGTCCTTCATAGTAATCCAAACATGAACTAGACATAACTAGACGTAGACATACAGAATAAATGAATACTTTACAGAAAACAATGCAGACAGGAAAGCCATATACTTTAAGAAACAACAACAATCCAACACACACACTCTCCATCAAGTTCAATGGGTCAAAAGTCTCACAGTAAGAAACATTGAGGAGTTGGACAAGTATCAGTGACATCACATGCACATCAGTCATCTGGAAACACTCACGAGAACATCTGAGCCACACTATTACAATGACCCTGAGCCACACACAGGTGTCAAAAGGACAATTCCACAGAGACACACCTGTTGCAGAGAACTGAACAGGTCCAGCAAGTGGATCTGGAGGTAATTGAATAAACTGAGTACAATACTCATGATGTAGAGACTAATATTGATCCTGACAACAGTTTCCTTTCTACCATGAACAATAACTGTAATTACTAAACAAATGAACAATACAGCAATAATTAAACTGTCTATTATCCATTTCAACAACAGAAGTATGTACAAATTTGACTGCAATAAGAAAATATTTACTAAACTTTGTTCATCCTTCAATGTTAAAGCCAAATCTAAAACCTGGTTCAATCAAGAGAAAGGAAATGACTTTGAAATAGATGATTATGATCTTTGTTATGTAAATAGACAAAATAAAAAAGGAGGTGGGGTTGCACTATATGTGCACAAAACTATAAAATATTCAGCTCTAATTAATTTGTCAGCAGTACTTGATAATGTAATGTAATGTTTAATAATAGAATTCAATAATGGCAAGAAAAAAACATTATTTTAAGTTGTATTTATAGATGACCAGAGTCAAGTGTTGATCCTTTTAATGAAGAGATGGAGAATCCGTTTCAGCAGTTAACAATAAACCCATATTCATCTGTGGAGACTTCAACATGGACCTTTAAAATCCAAACAAACACAAACTGATGAATTCATTGAAATAATTTACTCCATGTCTTTATTTTTATTAATTACAAAACCCACACAGTACAACCTTAATAATAACATCTTTACAAATAACTTGACAAATAACTCAACTAACAACCTGCTTATTTGTGAAAATACAGAGCACTGACCTGTTTTACCAAATATGATTGCAATATTTCTAAAACTAAAGAAATCTGTAACGTAAGCTGCAAAAGATTACAAACTCATGAAGCATTTAATAATGACCTGAGAGTTAAAGACTGGAGCTCCGTTTGTGGAGAGACAGACATAAACAGAGAATACAATACATTTTTAGAAATATTCACATTATATGATAAGAACTTTTCAGTTTACAGTAAACAGAAGAAATATTCAAAATGTCCTGGTCGAATAAAGGCTTATGAAATGCACTGTAAAAGAAAAATAATCTCTATAAATTGTTGATTAAATTGAAGCTGAGAATATATATAAATTGTACATAAAAAGTTTAACTAATGTAATAAAGAAGGAAATGATTATATTAAAATAAATTATTAATTAACAATAAAACAAACATAAAAGGAACATGGGATGTATTAAACATTCTCAAAAAACTATTTAAAAACACACAAAAAAAACTTCCCTAGAATACTTTGTTGAGTCACAAAATATAAAATACAACATAATATTTGAAAAATTGTAAAATAATTTAAAAACTATTTTTCTTTCTGTTAGTGAGAAAAAAATTATGATATTGTCCAAAAATCCAAAATTAAATATTCTAGGGACTGTCACACAAAATGTCCGTCTGATACTTTCACTTCCTGTGTCAAGTAAATGTAAAGAATTAAATAAAAAAAATAAAAAAAATGAAAGAACTAAAACTTTAAATCAATGCTTTAAACTCTGAACTATTAACTTTTCAAAAATGGAAAACAAAGGAAATGAAGCACAGCCTCTGAAGATCAATAAAAACACCTGAAAACACATTTATTGCTTGTATTAAAAATAAAGATGGAAATTTGGTTCAAATGAAAGAGAAAAGAGAGCCTTCAGAGAACTGTGTCCCTGTACACAGGAGGTTTAGTTTTTAATAAAACCAACACAACCACACACTTATTTATTTTTCTGGCTGACATCTTCCCACCTTCACATGAAACTATTGAGTTTCTAATAGTTTTTAATTTAAAGCCAGGAAACAGCTGGCTGCTGCCACTTTGTTTCCTCGTCGTCGTTTCCTCGTCCTCGTTTGTGAACGCCTCTGTAGCTCTTTACACACGCTGGGCTGTCTAACACGAGGCTCTGAGGTTCATTACAGGAGTAGATCTCTGACTCACCATTGCACCCTGTACTCTCTGGTCAACTGGTCATCGCTGCACATCCACAGACTCTTACTCTTAGATTTAAGCTTAAAATGCTAGCCTTTATAAAAACACATCATTAGACTTTATAAGAAATGCACGTTGGGCGGAGACAAAAAGTGTTGGAGGAAGAGAGTGGACGAGCACGTCAGGACCAGAGTTTAACTGTTGTTTGGTGATTTTACTCATAAATATGTCCTGGATTGGAACGGTTTAACATCAAAAAGGCTTTTGAACAAACTTAATGACATTGTTGTGGGTGGTTTTGTCTTGTATAAATATTTAAATGAGGATGAATGTGCAGCACTGATAAAGCTCCTGGATTGTAAAGACTCTGATGAAAGTCTTGGAGATATAAGAGGCTTATATCAGTGACCAGACTCCCGCTCAGAGCCACTGTTTCATGGAGTTGTTATGTAAGCACCAAAACTGTTCTGAGGACGAGACCCACACACATTTGTTTTTAGACTGCTGTCACTCAAAGAAATGTGGACCAAACTAAACGGACTTGGACTCACTTTTAATGTAAACTAAACTTCTGCTCTGTTCTGTTTGGACTCATGGAGGAAAGGTTCACACGAAACAGTTCAAACTCATTCAACTCATCATCGCAGTCTCCACAGTTAAAATATGGAAAACAAGGACAAAAGTCACCATTAAACAAACATTCATCAACAGCTGCTATTTTTTCACAAAAGACAAACAAACAATAAAACTACTTTCACCATGTCCTACATTGAACTCAGTAACTGTAACCATTTTCTTGCATTTCTTATTCTGTTGTATTTTCAGAAAATAGACGCAGAGTCCATCTGAAAAGCTCCAGTGACACCATCCCAGAACAGAGCAGTGTGACTCTGAGCTGTGAAGTCGAGGCTTTAAAGGAACTTATGAATGGTTCAGACTAAAGTCAGCCTCGGACTCTCAGAGGGAAACAATGAAAGAAAACTCAGCTGGTGTCAGTGTCTCAAATAGAGGTGTCTACTCCTGCAGAGGATGGACCAACACATCGTCACAGAATCAACTAATACTGTCACTGTTTTACAAACTGATGAGTACACTTGTGTTTTTAAAGATAGATCTGAAAGAAAAATAAAAGTCAAAGCAACAGAAAGTGAACAGTTAAGAAAAAATATATAACACATTCAACCTTTTAATTATATCTTTATTTATTATATTCTTTCTTTAACCTGGTGATATCCTCATTGAGATCAAAAATCTCTTTTCCAAGAGTGACCTGGCCAAGACGACAGCATTACACACAGTTTGTGACAAATACAAGAATTATCAAACACAAAGAACAATATTTACTCTCAATAGTTACAAAAGAGTTTAAAAACAGTTACATTTACCAAGCTCCTTGAGTTCACGCTTCTTTAGGATAGATTTAAATTCTCCTAAAGTAACAAGTTCAGATGGATTGAAGTCCTTTTGCAGGTCAGTCCATGCACAGGGGGCAGCCACTGAAATACTGCCTTACCCAACTCCGTTTATTAAATCTGAAATCAAGCACTTGTAATCAGTCGGTGTGTAGAACAGTTTATTTTACTGCTGTTATTTAGACTGTTTTGTTTCTCAAACTAAAGAAAAGAAATAGACACAACACTGTGGAGCAGAGAGACCACACTGGAAGAACTGAGTGAGTCTGGACAACTATTCATTTTCATATTTATGACTTGGATTTTTTTTTCATACACTCAAATAAAATATCTTGATTTAGTTCTTTTTGTAACAACATGTGTTTGATTAAAGTGAGAAGAAAGTGGACACAGCTGCTTCTCTAAAAGTGATTTATTTAAACTGATCTGTTTCTTTTGGTTTCATAATGTGATGCAGAGAAAAAGCAAAGGCCACAGTGACTGGTGACACAGAGGTTCAGTCTGGAGGCACACTGACTCTGAGCTGCTCTCTTATATTAGTGTTTTGCAGATGTTGAGTCCCCAGTGTCTCTCACAGTGAGTCCTGACACATCACAGCACCTCACGTCTGACAAAGTCTCACTGAGCTGTCAATCCAACTCCACTAATGGAGAGTGGACACTCAAAGGCTTTTCTCAGAACGGCCTTTTCTTACCACAATGTACTTCCTACTGGACAGATACATCTAAATGTGACTTTTCCCCAAAAGAAAACCAATGCAGTGTTTTGGTGTGAGTCTGGATCAGGAGAACTGAGCAATGCCCTCAACATGACTTTTTCATTTCATTTTCATAGAATAGATGAATACAGCCATCCTCTTCTTTTTATTGCTGTGATAATGTAATAGTCCACGTGTGACTTTTCACAGGTGATGTTGTCCTTGTGAGTCCTGTTCATCCTGTGACTGAGGGACCACCTGTTTCTCTCGGCTCTAAACTCAACACATCTACTGCTCTTTCTTCTGTCCTTTTCTATAAAAATGGAAAACTAATCCAAAATGGAACCCAAAGTGAGTTCAACATCTCTGCAGTGTCCAAGTCTGACGAGGGTTTTTATAAATGTGAGGACAAGAACAAGGCCCAAGATCTCCACACATTTGGACTTCTCCAGAGAGTTGGATCTCACTCAAATGTGAGAATGATCTTTTAATTCAAAATAGAAACACAAAGTTGGAGGTTTGAAGGTGTATTTATAAAGCACTGCTACAATGTGAGTTGTAAATATTAACATGAGATAAATTCTTGCAGCAAAGGAACATAGCTCTTCATTTCCTGTCATGTTGATCATTGGACTTATCTGTGCAATAGTTGGATTAATTCTGCTGCTGCTTCTGTGACGCTGCACAAAGTCAAAAGAAAAGACTATATCAGACACAAACACTGTATTTGTTTCTGATACAAATGTCTTTAATATTATAATTCACTATTTATTTGTCTTTGTTTGTTTCAGTTTTGTATTTAAGGTCTGTGAGAACCAATCAGAGCTCTGCTGAAGATCACATGACCAGCAACAATTACACCTCTCGTCCTATTGGTCAGTCTCAGCTTCTTCTAACTTGACGACTTCCTCTAAGGCAAGAAGAAGGAGTTTTATTTTGAAGAAAACCAAACTGTCTGTAATCAAAAGTCCAAATCCAGAAAAAGGACAAGAGTTCACACAAAGTCTGTTCACAATGAAAGTGTCACTATGGCTTCTTTTTCTTTTGCACTAAAGCAGTAAAAAACACTGTCCACTGTGAATGAAATGAAATGTTCCTTTTACAGATGCCACAGATTCTGTGCTGGAGCTCAAAAACATCAAAAGGTGAGTCTCTTGTTTCTTTCATTCGATACATTGACAGGTCACTTCTTTTTTGACTCCAACTCAGAGAGAAGGACGTGTGAACAGGAACAGAGCTGTGTTTACTCCAGTGTGAGGCCACATTCAGCAGCAGCTACAGTCCAGTCACTTTAAACTAGAACCATCAGGTCCAACACAACAACACTGACTTTGACTTTCACTTTTTCTTTTAGATGAAAGTTATATTGGAGGTTTGTGTCCAGCAGAGGGCACTGTGTCCATGAGTAAGACATGTTTCTACCAATCTCATGTCGAAGAAGCTTTAAAAGGATTTTGAGAAGATATATTTTTGGGCCTTTGTACCTGTCTCTCACACACACACGTAAATATTATACATTCATATTTACTCCACAAATATTATTAACTCTATGTATTTATGTTTATCTTTCAATGTCTTTTGTGCTTTAGTATTTGTTTGGACTCAGGTCTATAACTTGAGTCTAACTGTTGGTCTTGAAGCTAATCCATTGTTTATAAAAGTCTGTACATTGCAGTGTGTTATTTTCTTTGTGATTTTTGCTGATCATGTCAAATTAGTGTCAGACAATGACTTAAATCCACAAACTAAAGCCTCTGTTTGTGTCAAATCTAATGTTTGTGCTTGTTCTGCTGCGTTGGTCTGAAAGATTGAACAGTTGGACATGTGCAGTCAAAAGTTTAGAGATTGTCAAATGATGTTCACATGTAAAAGTTAAAGTGCATTTTAGGTGCATTCAGACATTTTATCCCAAAATTCAATATCCCTAACTTTTTGCAAGAATTGTAGAAACACAAGTACTATTTAATTTGGTCTCTACATTCCATTTCTACTTACTACTAAATCTACTTACTTAACTGTGATAGAAAAAGGTTTTCGGGCACTAAATAATAAATTAAGATTCAATATTCAAGTTTTCAAAACTACTAAAGATTAATTTGATGATGTGACTGTTGCACATTTGAAACACAGACAGTATCTGAAAACAAATACAAACATGCTTGTCTGCTAACTGCCTGTAACTGTTGACAAACCAGGTTCTGTTTGCTCTTGCAGACGCTCACTTTATGGTATCTCCCTCTTGTGGTATAAGTAGGAACTACACTTACACTTGTACTGCAAATCTGAGACTGGCAGACAATATTTGTGGTTTTAAAAGCAAAAGAACAAAATGAAATGACAGACAGATTAATCAATTAACAAAAATATCATTTGTAATTGTTTGTGTCTGTCTAATGCAACCACACCTTTTGAAACAAAAACGATTTTTCCACAGAATTTTCATTGTGTGAAATTTTAAGGGTGTCTGAAAACTTTTTTTTCCCACCACTGTAATAGTCACAGCCTGCATGAATTTGTGATTGTTCTGTTATTGTTTTATAGACCTACCATGAAATACTCGACTTGGAGGATGATAAAGAAGTAAGTTATCTAACACACCTTACTTCATCAAATGACTCAGCTGTCAATGTAAGAATATGACCGGGCTTTATCAATGTGCAAGTGCAAAGACTTTTTATTGACTATTCCTGTAGACATCCAGTTATCCAGTGGACTCTGAGATCAATGTAAGATAATCCCAGACATTAACCATTACATTTCTTCTTGACATCATTATTTACAGTGTAAATATAGAGTGTTGTTTTGGGTTAATCTTTAGAGTAGATGTATGGATTTGAACAAAAGAAACATGCACTGTCACATCTTACACAAACAAGATCAAACTACCTTGATGTTTACTGCTTAGTGAAATTGTTATTGGGGTTCTTATGATTATCTCTTTCTGTTTGCTTGAAATTGTGTCTTTAATCGTGTCTTGCCCATTATTTAAAAACAATTCACACAAGATTACATTCATATCCATGCAGCATATGTGGCCAGAGGGAGAGGTAGTTACTACATTTCATTCAATATAGAATTTGATTTGTCTGTCACATGACCATCCCTTTGACCATGTCCTTAAAAATGAATTTGATGTTTATACGCATCTCTCCACATCAACAGCATCAGACTGGAATCACCCGAAGGCACTGTTGAGCACCACAGCAGGGATTCTATTTGTGTGAGTTTGGGTTTGTAGCTGTCTTGTTTTATAAAGCTAATATTGTTGTAATTTGTTAGCTTATCAGACATCCTAAAGTCTCTTGGAGAAAAGGTTGACAAATCCAAAACATTTAATATAAATGTGACAAGAGAGGCCCTTTATCAGAGGGTCTTAAGCAGTGGTCCAGACAGAAGCAAGCCTCTCCAAAGAACCTCCTTCGAGTCTCTTTTATTGGAGAAAAATACACTGAGGAAGGAGCCCTTCGTAAAGAATTCCTCACAGGTTTGTATTCCTCATCGAGGCCATAACAAATAATGAAATCCTCTTTAGCACAATTGCTTTTCCTCCTTACAGAAATGATGCGTGGCATTCAGTCACATTTATTTGAAGGAGATGCAGAGAAGGACAAAACCCCAAATATAGTATCACAGATGATCAGGAAAACAAATTCAAGTCTGTGCCTTTATATCTGAAATAAATTGTGCTAACAGGTAACCTCAATACTTTTTCATAAACATGTATGTTTGTTTTTTTGTCAGGATCTGTGGGAGATCTTTGCACTAGTTTGATACAGGACCTGCACCAAACTTTCTCACTAGATGGTCCTATCATTTTTGTGCCATGGAGAAGTACAAAGTGATGGTTTACTGGAACTTACAGATCCGGAAATCACCAACTTGATTAAAGAAGTAATAAAAAATAAAATGCAGTTTTCTATGTCACTTAATGATGTTATTGCTTTGTACCAATATCAAGATTAAATTTGTTCTTTTAAGGTGGAAAACATTGAAGGAGAAAAGCTTTGGGAATTATCAGATGCTATTGTGGTGTGTGGCTTTACTGGACCAATAAATGTTGAGCAGAAAAAGCGATCCAGGAGTATGTTAATACAAATTCACAATTGTTTTGAATGACTAACTAATGAAGCATTTTCATATTCTATGTTAGTGCCATCACTTTGCATTCACTTGTAAGACTGAGTCCCATCCTTAATCAGATCTACGAAGGACGAGACATTTATGGATTTGACAAGGAACTGGCACAACACCATCAGCTGTTCCAGCAGCTTTTTGTTCCTGGAGACCTAAAAGAGGTACGTAACATGTTAACCGTAAAATTTAATGCATGCTTGTGTTAATTTAACTTTATTCTGTAATATTTTATTTAATCCCTGATTTAAGGTGGATTCAGACTTTATTTTTCAAAAAGACAAATGCAGGGGATGATCCAAGTTTCCCTGTTTGGGATGGACAGCTGTACATGTCGATAAAAAATCCTGTAAAAGGCAAGTTGTGAATGTTTTCTTGTTTAATTTAATAAAAAAATAAATAAAACTTTTGTAATAGTTGAACGGCTCTTTGAAAGGAACGGATCGCGAAGATCCGGATCCCCTAAAAGAGTCATAAATCCCAATTTCCGACCATCTGTAGCAAAGTTGATTGCCGTAAATCAAAATAGTGCAAGGGTGCAGGGATCACGGGGCGGGATTACTGGAAAGGTGACCAATCACAGGAGGGTCAGTGCCACTGGTAGATCCCGCCCCCAATCCGCCAAAAGTCTTTCTACGAACCGATAATATGCGCGTGGAGAGTTCATATCTGCACAAGTGAATTGAAATCAGTTGCTCGTGGTCATAATATTTGCGCGTGTCGACTATTATCGTAATTCTGACTCCAAACCGGATCGTCTACAGTCTCTGTTTAAACACGAAGACTCGCTCACAGCAGACGTCTTTGTTCGCCTCCCGCTGCAGAGTCACAGTCTCGTCTGAGACAACGCCTGCAACAATCCAGGTTTGTCCGTGTCTTTGTCTGTTTGTGAGTGTGACCACATTTTAAAAGGGTCGTGTTTTAGAGGCTTTGCTGCAGAAAAGTGTAAATGTAGTCAATGAAGAAACTGGCGGAGCTAATCCCGTCTTCACTAGCGTTACACGTCTATGGAGTAATCCATGTTCAAAATGACTACATCTGCAGAGCTTGAGCTGCTTTGAAAAACAAGCCACAACCACGAGGGCGCTTTGTTTTAGCCTCTACGAAAACAGTCCGGCCACTTTTGTAAAAACGGCCAGGGTTTGTCTGAAACTGTCCGCTCGGACTTTGTCCACGTCTCCTAATGCATTCTGACTTTACTCAACAGGTCAGAGAAAAGTAGGCTTTTTGTGTTATTCAAAATGCACACACATAAATAAATTAGAAAAGGTGTTTTTCAAGCTGCAAGACATGTTTACATTTACATTTAGTCATTTAGCAGACGCTTTTATCCAAAGCGACTTACAAGTGAGGATAACAATGGAAGCAATTTTAACAACACAAGGTACAAAAAGCATAAGTGCACAAAAAACTAGTCAGTTTAAACCCAGCACAGTATACAATGCTAAGGATAAGAGAATTTTTTTTTTTTTTTTTTTTTGAAGAAAGGAATCGATAGAAAGGAAGTAGGACTCAGTGTTTGTCATTCAGGTGTTGACGGAAGAGATGTGTTTTCAGGTGTTTTTTACCTTTTGTGAACAAAGCCGTAAATAATTATGTGCTCATTTATACAAACTGTGTTTGGTATGTTACAGTTAGCCTAGCCACATAGCCAGACTAAAAAATCAAGAAACCCAATTGATTGCATAGTTAGTATGCTGGAGTTAGTTTGCAAATTAACCAGAAATAAAGCAGTGTAAAACATGATTCTATTGTGGTCTCAGTTTAATGCCACCTCCTTTTTGATGCATTTTTAATCACAGGTCAGGTCACTTTAAAAAAGACTATTCAAATACAATGAAATTAAAGTTTAAACATGCAGTTTTATAATATAAACTTTCAGTGGCAGAGTATTTACACAAAATGTGCTCTACTTGGTTCAAACACTACTCTGTATTCACCAGAAGAGGGCGACAAAGATATTATTTACAGCTCCATGCATCACTGTTTATCTGGGCAAATGAACCAAGCAAAACCCCGGCTTTTTTTTCTTGTACATTTTTTGCAACAAACACAAAGTTATTATTATTGTTTTTTTTTTTTTTATCTAATATCTTTATAGGCCCTGAGAATCACCCTAGCATCCCCCCAGCTTTATGGCGTGGCTGCTTGTACGTCTTGTCTCCCAGAGTACATTCTTTTCCCTCCAGAGGCCCGTTTCTTGCCAGTCTTTTATCTCTTAACATTATTTAAACCGTGTTAGAAAGTCTCCAAAAGGCTTCCACAACCAATGACGAAGCCTCTGTCAGCTCCTCTTAATGTGGAGGAGCAGCTGCTGTTCTCTGGGCTTGCCCTGGTGACTGTCTCTAAAGTAGTGCTTATTGTTTTTGTCTTTTGTATTTAAGATGTCCCTTTTGGTCGTAGACCATAAGAGATTAGGAACAAAGACCAGTAAATTAAGAACCTTACCGTGGGACTCATCTACGTCGTCACCATAACAAACCCAAATAAAAAAAAAAATAAAAAAAATTTATTGATGACGGTTATGTTTTTTTTTTTTTTTTTAATTTCATTCAAGATAAGGCACGCAGACGGAGGAGGGTGGGGGTATATTATTCCTATTACATTTTAGTAACTATTATGTACATTATACTGTTGCTAAATAATGTATTCTTTTTTAACATGTCTGTGAAGGTTCTGCAAGGTTAAAGCAAAGAAATCTGGGCGAGGTTTTAAAGGTGAAGCTGTTTCTTTTCTTGTCCCAGGGGCTTTTTTTTTATGCTGCGTTCAACTGGTTGGACCCAAGTTGGTAAGATGTTGAGAACTTGTATTAAAGTGATCTTTTTCTCACTTTTACATTTCTGTCTCTTACAGAGAAACAAGGGATCCTTGGTCAGAAGCAAACTCATTAAATAAAGAAGCTGACTACAGCAACGGCTTCTATAATGCACACGTGCAACCAGTGTGGGAACAGGTTTACCACTGTGCAGAGTCTCAAAAGACACCAGCGCATCCACACTGGAGAGAAGCCTTACAGCTGTGACCTGTGTGGGAAGACATTTTCACAGGCAAGTACTTTAAAACAACACCAGCTCATCCACACTGGAGAGAAGCCTTACAACTGTGACCTATGTGGGAAGACATTTTCACAGGCAGATAATTTAAAACAACACCAGCTCATCCACACTGGAGAGAAGCCATACAACTGTGACCTGTGTGGGAAGACATTTTCACAGGCAGGTAATTTAAAACAACACCAGCTCATCCACACTGGAGAGAAGCCATACCGCTGTGACCTGTGTGGGAATACATTTTCACGGGCAGGTCATTTAAAACTACACCAGCGCATCCACACTGGAGAGAAGCCATACACCTGTGACCTGTGTGGGAATACATTTTCACAGGCAGGTAGTTTAGAACGACACCAGCTCATCCACACTGGACACAGACCGTATTACTGTGACCATTGTGGAAAGACATTTAGAAGTTCAAGTTCTTTTGGGAGACATTACCTTCAACACACTCGAGAGTTGGTGATACCATGTGAGCTGTGTGGAGAGATATTTTACTCTAAACAGACTTCTTCTCGACACCTAAAGCAACACACTGAGGTGGAAATGGGGAGGTATGGACCACAATGAGACTCTGCATCCTGAAGTTTTTATAGGTGTACATTATGCCCGCCTTTCAGCTCCAAGGTCTTGGATGGACGTGTAATGAGCTGACGTGTCAGTCATAGATGTGTATAGGTTTACATGTATATGCCACTAAGTGTACAGGACAGAGTGTCCCTGAACAATGATTAGATGTAGTGCAAAGTGATGTCTTTGTCTAGTTTGGATGAGTCTGGAGCCAGTAGGAGACACAGCTAAAGACATGAAGTCATAAGTGTATGTGGATAAGCATATGAACTGGAGCAGGAGTGAGAGCATATAATATACAATTAATATGAAACAAACTCTATAAAAAATTGTTCACTAGCCAAACCATAATGGACATGTGTTATAAGAATTCTATATTCTTATATTATCCAGAGAGACACGGAGACAGATTATATTATAAAAAGTGAAAGGCCAGGTTTTATTCTTGCAAGAATGAAGCAAACACACACGGATATATATCAAAGGTACAGAGTGCGTTTTGCTTCAAGAAGTAAACAAAACATGAGATTTTATATCACTGCAGTGGGAGGTGTATCTTGCATACACCCTCCTCCAAGGCCCCAGCTCCAGGTGCAGAAGTCCCATGACAAGCCATGTCTCCAGTTATGTCTACTCCATGCTTGGACTAACATGGAGGACATGACATGCTTTGACATGACCTGTGAAGAACTATGAGCACCCAGTAACTATAAACAATATAAACAAATATATTAATAAAAATTATTATAACAACATGTTTTACCCGCTCCAGAAGAACTGGGATGGACAGCGCTGTATAAACTGCAGGATATGTGTGAGAACAGCTCTCAGCATTTTAAATCTGCTCGTACAGAGTAATGAACAACAAAAGGCTGTAGGGATACAACACGGTTTAATACATTCAGTACAATCTATGGTGCCAATATTGTTTCATTTAATTTTAAACTAGGTGTAGTCATTGTGGGGGGGATTTTAAAGATGAGCTGTATTTTCAAAACTGTCTTCATTTTACTAATAAAGCATAAAACACAAAATTGCATGTAACATTTGAAGTAAACATGAATTGAATGCTGTGTGCAGTAGGGGGAGGTTGGTGGTTCGATTCCCTTTCTCCCCCAGTTCATACTGTCGTTGTGTCCTTGAGTAAGACACTTAACCCCCCCTTGCCTCCAGTGGTGTTCCAGCTGTAACACTGGTGAATAGATGCTTAATGTAAGCCAAATAAATGTGGGGTCTAATGACTTATATAATCATATACTGTATACAAGTATTTTTTTGTTGCGCACAAAAAACAAACAAAAAACATCCAGGCACAACATTTACAAACCAACCTTTATATGAGGACATGATATAATTCTCAAAAGACCGGATTTAAAACAGACTCACGTTTGATTAAACCTCAGTGTCTGAGCTGATGTCCAGCCTCAGAGGCAGCTCTCGTTCTGAACAGACCAGACTCTAGTTTACAGCAGGACATTACAGCACAATTGGTTTCAATAGCTTCGAGATAAAGAAATGTATTTTCTCCAAATCACTTTAAAATAATGGTTCTAATCTAGAGGCTCCATGCACACCTTTTTTTTTCCACTTATATTTTTATTTTATTTTAATTTTTGTATGTAAAAACTAAAAATATGGATTTTTTTTTTTTCAATAGCTCTCAGGTCATGTGACCTAGTCACTTCTACCCACCCTGTATTCATAGCACTAGCTTAGTACCATGCACATGTATGAAGAAAAAAAACTTTTTTTGGTTTTAGGCACTGCTTGCTTTGTTTTCTATCACACCAAAACAATGCATGTGTCTGTTTATTTACAAGATTATTAAGCATTTTATATAATTTTTTATAATTAAATTTTATTGTACCCAATTGTTTAAGTCGCACATTTAACAGTGAAATAAAAGTTTCCAGGTCACAGTCGGCAGCTGAGGATAAGAGCTGATGAAATGTGGAAACAGGAAGTGGAATGTATGAATATTTATTTCTGTCAAGTTTTTGTTTTACACAGATGTATAATAGCTTCAGGTTTAAATGTAAAGATATTTTTGAGTTTACAGTTCCTGTCGTCTACAATAAATATGTCCAACATTTCACTTTTTCAATTTAACAAAAATGTCTGAAAAAACATTAATAAATGGTCTTTTTTATTTAGCAACACAAGGTAGAAAAAACTAGTCAGTTACAACCCAGCACAGTATACACAGCTAAAGAAAGGAAAGATTTATTTATTTTAAAAAGAGAATGAATCAATAGACAGGAAGTAGAACTCAGTGTTTGTCAGTCTGGTGTTGATGGAAGAGATGTGTTTTCAGGTGTTTTTTAAAGATGGCTACAGAATCTGCTGATCTTGTAGCAGCAGTAGATCATTGTACCAATGTGAAAGACTTGTAAACAATGCATTTTAATAACAAACATAAAGGCAGAATGTAGAATTTATAAAGTCAAAATATCTTGCTTAAATAATCTTATATTTTAAGTGTGGTTTGCTTAGTATGGTTTTATTTTGGATAGTTTATATAAAATGTTCAATACACATGTTTAGGCTTAGTAGTGTCTGGTAGTTTTACTTTTTTTACTTTTCTACTTTTTTTTATTCATAATGTAAATTTTAAGTTGTAAATAAACACTGATATGAATGCACATATTTCACGTAAATTATTCAATCACATTAATATTTGTCTGAATTTAAAAAAGCCAGAAGTGGTTCTAAATGAAGAGCCGTTTGGAGCCGAAAGAGAACAATCTGGTTCCATAAAAAAAGACCAGAATTTCCATCTCTCAATCTTCAACCATTTTCCTTCTGTGTCTGAATATGAGCCCGCTGACACAAAATATAATAGTTATTTTGTTGAATGTTCAATGACAGACTGGAATGAGTCAGTGCACTTAAATATGAAGTGTATAAATCATGTCAGATTAAGAGCTTGAAATACAGTTTAAATATGCATTCAGACCTAGAAGCACATAAATAAATGGAGATTTGATTGAATTTAAGTTTGTTTAAAAGGAGCTGAAGTTGTAGATGGACCAGGATGTGAAGAGATGAAGCTGAGGAAGACGAGGCTGGGCTGTGTCAGCTGTGCAGGAGCAGAGAGGACCGACAGAGCAGCAGACCGATAACTGGACTGGACTGGACTGGGCCGACAGAGAAGCAGCAGCAGACAGGTAACTGTAGAGGGGCTCTGCAAAGACAGAACAAAGTAAAAACTTATGTTTGAAACAAGTCTTGCTGTTGGGACCGTTCACCTCTGTACATGAGATTTACTGTTAATCACTGAAACAGATGTTTTATTCTCCAGCTCACTGTGTGTTACTGTGTGTGTAAGGACTGTTTTTATAAAATAGTGGACTTTGATTTGAACTTACATTTGCCTAAATACTTTAGTAAATGTGAACTGTACTGGGTTAGAGGTAATGCATGCTCCTGCTGCTCCTGACACGTCTGTTTGCTCATGCCAGCTTTACTTTTCTTTTTAGTCATTTCCACCTTTAGCCAATGATTTTATAATCAACTTTTTGTTTTCTTTTAACTGGTTTTCTTTTAACTTTTTCAACAACACGTTGGACCTGCTGAGCGACTGGAGCCTTGGAATCTATTTCAACATATCTGGGGTAAATACAACTACTACAAACTCTTTTTGCCAAAATTGTTTGAACATGATGTCACCTGCATAAACTTGGTGCCCAGCCAAAGCAGCACTGGATCAGAAAAAAAGAATGCTGGCATCACAGAAGCATATGTAACATCAGCAAACATCCAGCTAAAAAACAGATTCCAACCACTGACTGAGCTAAAGGTGAATGAACCAGAAAACTCTGCTGCACTCCTCCCCCAGGTAATATCCAAACACACAGGGATTAAACAGCTGATGTTACACGTGGGTGCAGTTGACACGAGGAAGGGGAATCAGAGGTTTTAAAAGGATTTCTCCAGGCTTTTAGATAAACTTGAAAACCTGGAAGTGCAATCCTTTATCAGTGGACCACTCCCAAACATCGACAGAAGGATCAATACATTTATTTGGCTGCTTGCATTAAATACATGTCTGTCCAAGGCCTGTGAGACAAGAGAAGTACACTTCATTAATAACTTTAACTTGTTTTGGAAACGTGACGACCTGTTCAAAGGAAAGAGCCCACACATAAACAGGGGAGGGGTCAGGAGGCTAACGGATAATCTCCTGCACTCCCTGAGACACCTAAATGGTTCTGGGCGCCCTCTTGAACAGCTCTGTTTTTACTGTTAACCCATCACCAAGCTCACACCAAAGTTTAAAACAAGTTGTTGAAATGTTACAGGTTAACGTGGGACTTAGCCACAAGACAACCTGACCTCAGTGCTCTGCTCTCTCCAACTTCTGAGACAAATTTAATAAACCTTTAACTTTGTGCATAAAAAGTAGATTGTTCGATAACAAATCAGATTAAAAATGAAATCAGGAACTCTGGAGGTTTTCCAGGATATTGTCGATTATAACAGTAGAACTCATCAAGGAAAGTTGGTTCTTTATGATAAGAGTACTCCACAGAGACAGAGGCTCCTTCTAAACTGTAGACCTCAGTCTTTAGTGGAGTGCTTCACTTAAAGTCTGCTAAACGTGAGCTTCAGCTGCTCCTGATACCGGGCTAACACTAATGAGGGCTGCTGCGGTGTTGATACTGTGGCCCAGTACACACAGACATCTAGCTTTACTCTATCACTCAATATTCCGTTAGTTATTTCTCGTACACGGGCAGCACTCTGCTGGACTTGAAGCAGAGATGCAGCCCTTAGCACTAAAGACCTGTCACTGGCTCGTGACTCTGGACTTGTGAACATGAACATCTCATGACTCGTGTAACACCGTGAGTTTTGACTCAACACAGACTCAAAACTGTCTTGGACTTGTTCGCTTTGTGTCAACTTTGCTAATTTGATTGAACGTGAAAGTGTGAACCATCAGTGTACATTGTTTATCGCTGCTCCTCGGAGGAAACCGAGCAGAGCTGGAGCTGCAGAGGAGACAGTGTATCACAGGCTGCAGCTACCAGACCGACCCAGAGACAGTACACAGGATTAAAATACTAGTGCTTTCACGGAGGATAGAATATTTGTTTAGAGTCAAATTACAATAAAAGTAGATCCACAGAAAAGTGCTGACTCAGACTCCAGTAGGACGCTAACAGTGTAGGCTGTGGCAACAGTGAGTGATTGTGTTTAGATGTTTTTTTTAGATTCTTTGCTTTGTGAGGATATTCGTGTCACTAACATTATTTATGAACATTTTAAAATCTTTTGTCTAAGATGACCAGAGAAACTGGGTGCCAGCCTGAACCAGTCGCTGCAGATCTGCAGGTGTGCAGGCAAACATGAAGCCTACTGGGAGAAGCAAAGGTGAGTTTGAATACTGTGAAGCTTTTGTATGTTTACTTTAGTTTATTCTCTCAGGCACCATGTACAAATACATTAATCTCACAAGAAAAGATATGCTTTGTACCAGATTTAGAACTTTAGACTGTCTAGAACCTGATTCCATTGTTTGATGGTTTGAAATGAAAAGGCTGATTGTGCAAAGGCAGAGATTCTTTTAGGGATTGTGCAGTTTTGGACCCAGATGTTTGGAGCTCATCATATAATCAAGATAACAAATCATTTGTTAAACTCTTGTTTTTGCAGCCGCCCAGGCCAGAACGCCTAATAGGAGTGTGTCATGTGACACTGACACTGATGGAGCTGCCAGAGTGTCCCAGGACTACCTCTGCACCAATAAAGAGGAAAAGTGTGTCCAGTGATGACTCCAGCTAACATCCAGATGTTTGTTTTACTGTTATAGTACAATTACTTGTTTTAAATACTCTAACAAGAACACATGAGGTGTGTGATAATCTATCATTTTTGTTGTCATTAAAATGGTCTAATTTAAGAAATAAAATCATGTTTATAAGTGTATTTTATATTTAGGTCCTGGTTACTGTTGAACATACTTCATCTTTAAGTTTGCTGCTGTCTATCATCTTGGATTCAGACTCTGAAAACTGCAGTTAGCTCTATAGTTTCTGAGACTTAGCTTTACTTTGCTGACTACATTTAGACTAATGTAAACACTAATACACTGTTGAACACACTCAAGATCCTTTTAAAGTTTTGGAACAGCTCATGAAGTTATGATCAGCCTGTGTAAGTCTGGCTCCAATAAGTGCAACTGACAGTGACTTTTGTAGTGTCAAAACTGACCCCTCAGTCTTTGCCACTATTTGTGTGGAATAAGTTGTGAACGCACACCAGATTTCCATGCCATAGAGTCTTTATTGTTCACAGCCAACACAATAAACGACCCGAGTAGACTACCCCAGCTCTACTAATGTTTGAACAGTAGACATAGGCTTTTATACAGGTTTGATATCAGTAAAGTAATAACTTTACTGATATCATTGTGCAAGGCTCCGGCCTGATGTCATTTCGGCCTGGCCTTGAGCTACTCCTCTGTCTCCTCCCGCAGACACCTGCGTTTTTATCTGGCCCTTCCTGTGTGTGTGTCTGACATTAGAATTTGTCTTTTATATTAAATGTTTAAATGAATAACTAACTGGGTCTACATAGTTTAAAACACATGACATATAAAATATTACACCACATATCCCCTCTTCGAGACCTCTAGGTCTCGTCTTTGCTAAACATTAAACTGGTTCATACATGTGCATTACAATCATCACACAGATCCAAGTTATACTTATTTAGCTCAAACAATTCCAAGTAGATCCCCCTTCTTCCTACCATAATAACATATGGTTAACTTGTCGTACCTTCACTTAACACTGTTACAGCATGCAATATAAGAATATATAATTACTCATATTAAAATATAATGCTTATATGAGTACAAAATTGTCACAAAAATAAACACTGGTGAAACATGCAAGAATATATAATTACTCATACCGAAATATAATAATATGAGTGCAAAAGTGTAATAAAATGAACACTGGTAAAGCATGCAAGGATAATAATTACTCATACAAAATATGCTTATGAGTACAAATTGTAATAATAAAAAATTTCATCTCAGTTCTTGTATAGCAGAACTTGTATCATTTTGTTATTCATCCAAGTCCCCTCTTATGTCAAATCTAAACAACATTTTCTAAATCTACTACATTTCCAAATCACATGAACTGCTCACAAACAGGAACTCCTCCTGTCGCCATGGAAACAGTCCAAGAGATGACGCTATGACCTTTTCTTTGGGCTCTTCTTCTCGCACCTTTGGCTCTTCGAACTTCCTTGACTATCAGCTGCACGTCACTTCCTCTCCTTCGTCCGCTCTGCCGCTGACCTGGAAACAGCTCAGTCTTCGCTGTTCAGGTCTTCGTCCGCAGGTCACATCCAACCGTTCTCCTCATCTCCTCATGCCGGCCTCGCCTCCGCAAATGACCGTCTCGAACACCGTACGCGTCGTCCTCAACTCCATGTCGTGAGCGATGCATCTCCTCTCCATTCTCCAGAACACCTCAGGTAAGCCTCTGATTTCTTAAAGCTTTTGCTGGAAAACCCTCTGATGACGTAGGTCTCGACCCCATGTTCCGTGGAAAGTTTCTAGTGTGGCGCTAGTCCCCTCTCCGATCAGTCTCAGATCAGTTTTTCAAGATGTTATTCACGTTAACTGAGAACAAAAGCCACAGATTACGCAGATCATATCAAAACAATTTAATGCGGGCTAAACTTTTATTAATTTTCCTTAAGTGTCCTCTTAATACTTTTCTAAGTTAGTCCGTAAAATGTCTATGTTAGTCACTAATTCTTTTGATGTCTTTTTCCATTTAAAGTTTACTATACTTTCCTCAGTGTTATATTTAATAATAACAAGTCAATTCCTACTTACTGTCACTATTTCCCTTTGGTTCTGGTAAATAAAGAATACATATCCCTGCAGCAGAATTAACCCTATCATATCTGTTCATTAAGAAACTGTTCAATGACTAACCTTCTTAATAATGTATAAACATGTTTTTACCTCTTTTATGTTCTACTAACTCTAGATTAAACTGAACTTTACTGAAGTGTAGCAAAGTCTAGACTTCTAATTAATAAATGTTATATCTGACTAAATTAAGATAGGCCCATAAAGTAATTTATTCTAACAAACTTCTCACAGTTCCTTGTTAAACTATCCAACAACTTTGTCACACAACTAACTATTCTTTTAATAAACATCAAAAAACAAAATAACCATTACTATAAACCTTGCCATTACCAAATAATTTCTTAATATCAACTTTATCATAAAATCCTCTTAAACCTGAATACAATCCTCACGTGTGACATGTCTAACTAAAATCTCCTCCACTAATAAAATAAATTATCATATGGACCAACTCTTTTTCAGTTTCTTCCCTAAAGTTTTAAAATAACCTCTCTATACTTTCTATTCTTCTATTTTTAAATCTTCACCAATTTTGTTTCTTAACTTGTAATTGTAATTTCCCATCACTACATCTATCTGTTTAAATCCAATTCAGTAGATGACCTCTTTGTTTATGCATTATTCTCTTATTTGCTCCCATAATTCAACTTCAATTTGAACTATTTAATCTTACGTAAGTTACTTTTAAATTGTTTACTAATGTTAAATCCTCTGCTACAGCTGCACGTATGTTTAAAACTTTACTTTGTTCAAAACCAGTATATTCTTCCTCATGTCCACTGATTAATTATTAGTCCAATTATCGTCAAAATTATTTCTAAAGTCATAAGCAGTTTGTCCCTTAAACAATCCAAAGATCCAATCCAAACGTAAACTAACTAGAGTTCTCTAATAACGACAGCAGCATGTCTCTGAGCTGCTCTCACAGAAACATGTTAAATAGCTGGTCTTTCACAGACTCTGTTTGTCACAAAGATAGTCTTTGCCCTGTTAAATGCCCTGTTTACATTTATTCTATAAGCCGCCTGTTGTTAACAATGATACAAACTAATTCTTTCAGTTTATCTGAGTTTCAATAACTCTATGAGCGTTACCATGGAGATTCAGACAAGTTTTTACTCACCATATGATCTATATCAGATGAGCTTTGTAATAAGATGCTGTTGTATTACTACTGTAGAGTTTTATTCAGTAAAATAAACCCTATATAGAAAGACTATCCCAAAATTTAATGTAAATCTGTGAAGGTATCATCACAAATAAATCATAATCTAAATAATTATCCCTCTTTTCTGTTGATATTTTATAGTCCTCTAAACCTTTAAGCTTAATAAACTCTAACTTCACATACATCCCCTCTTTGATTCTTTTTTAAGAATCATTGACAAATCACTAATATTATTAATCTGTTTAATTATTCTGTCTCAGCTGGACCTCTTCCTCTCACAGTTCTAATTCATTTCTCAAAGAGCAACTACTCGTTTCTAACACCCCTTAATTACTTGGCATTGTATTTGCTTCTTTTAAAACTTTAATAATTAATCTTTTTTACCTGATTTGATGTGTACAGGTCGACAGTGTTAAAGATGACACCAGACCTTCTCATGAGACATTCACTGTTCTCCCAGCGAACCTGATGTTTGAAAACTTTTGTTGAAGACTCCATTCTCAGTCTTGATCTGCAGCAGGAAGGAGTTGTTTCTGTAGAATTCTCCTCAGCACCTTTTAATCTGTTGGAATTCAACTCTGTATTTCTGTTAGATGTTGTCTCAAACATTATTTGATCCATAAATCTGTTTTATGGTCTCTCTTGAGAATCTTTAACTCTTTGATGACTCAGTGCTCTCCATAATTCTTATCTCAGACTCTTTCTAAGTGACCTTTTATGACCTCTCTGTGTTTATTCTAATTTTAGTTCAGGCCTTTTTCTCTGGACAAGGTTTAACTTGTCAACATTGATTTATGTCTTGTCATCTTCTTTCATTAAAACTGAAGCCTAAGATACTCCAGACCATTTTGTGAGATGTTCACTTTTAAACCTTTAATATTTCTCACTCCTCAGTCGATGCTTTAATCTCAGACACTTACATTAAACAATGCTATGTTAGTTTTTTTTAACCTGTGTTCTAAAAGTATTAGCTGTTTTCAGTTTTAGAAATGTATTTGTTCTTCTTTGTGCTCAACTGTTTTTTCCTTGTTGTTTTATCAATTCAGAACCGAAAGTATCACTTCATATATTGTTCGAGTCTGTGTTAAGATGAATTTAGGACTTGTCAGAAATGCGTGTGACTGATGTGTGATATACATTGTTACTGGAAAACCCCTGTTTTCACTGAAGTCTTTTTTAAAACCAGTCACTGCTGAAGCTAATTATCTGTAACATAGTGTTAAACCTTCTTCAATATTGTCTAATTTTAAACTATATTAAACTATTGTTTTCTTATACTACTGAGGCACTGTGCATCAGTTTTTTCTGATGAGTCTCTTCCATCTCTCTGCTGTGTATAGATGGAACATTTTTATTTTAATCAGAATTTTCAAAAGCTAGTTAATTCAAATGTTTTCTTTTAACACAGACAATGCTTTGTCTGACTCTTTATTCATTTTAATTAAGCCTATTATCACTTTTGGTCTGCATTTTTTTTATCAGATTTCTTAATAGAGACATTAATACAGCCACATTACAATCCACAACCTGCTATAACCTGTTATTTATAATACTGTCAACATTTGTCCAACAGTTTGTTGCTTCAAAGCTTTTGTAACAGCCTCGAAGTGAGACGGAGCAATCTTTCTACATTTCTCACTGAACTTTTATACTAAATATTCTATCTCTGTTTGACAAATTGTATAATCTTTCTTTACTAATTTTATGCTTTGCAAATACTAAAATTTTTAACACTGTGATGAAGTTTAACTCACATCACTGCTTGGTCAGACTTTAGATCATCTACACTAGAGCTCTGTACTCACTACGTTCAGGTTGAATTAGATGAAGATAACTTTAGGTCTTTCAAGAGTCGACTGTAAGACAGACTTCTTTTCCTTCCGTCTCAGTCGTGATGTGTAAACAGAAAAGTTGCGTGAGTCAGAATACAGAACACAAATCCAATACTGTTAGCCAATTTCAATTCAGGAAGAATATTAGACAGAATCAAAAACCAGATCAGAACCCATAGACATTTCATTGTCATAGGACATTTAATATCTACAGTTACTCTTTTCAGCCTGAACTTCATCACATGCTCTTAGTGATATATGTATATATATATATTTTAAATATTAATTGATCTTCTAAGACGTATAACTCCTGAATTCAGATATTAATTTTTCTTTTTACGCACAGTACAGCTGTTAACTTAGGTTTAAGTGCACAAGACTCCAGTCCCTCTGTCACTAATGCAACAGAAGGAGTTGAGTTCTTGTTCAGAAACCAAGTCTCAAACTGGGTAAATAAGAGGTACCACCACAGCTTCTTGCCTTCCCAATATACATTTATTTTGTCTTGTAATAGAAAGCATATTGCCATTCTGTTGCTTCTTTACAATTTCTCAGAGTCCATTTTGTCTTGTTGTTTGTAAATCACTGAACAGTGTAACTGTGTCTTCAGCACTTGTGAAGTTTTAAATAGTCTTTGTATTCTTTCCATTTTAGTCCATTTCTGTATTAGTCCTAAATCCTGTGGTCATGTGTCCAGTATATTACAGATTGAATAATCATTTCTCTTCTGCCCTGCTGTTATGTTAACAAGGCCCTCTCTCTGGATGCAGCACTGCCCACACATCCAGCTCCTCTGGTATCTGATAAGGTTTAATGGGGGTTGGGTGGACTCCCCAGACGCTGCTTTAGGCCTGTCTCACTCTGAAACTGCCTCAGACACCTCTCTGTGCGTTCCTCTGTATGAGATCCACTGTAATCTGTTAGAATGAGCTTGTTACAGTGACATGGGCTCTGCTGAAGAAGACTGGAACTTAAACACATGTTATTCATATTCCGGGGTACCACAGGTTAACTCTTGTCGCTGTGACAGCTTCTGGTTCTCTTCAGTAACAAACCCCTGTTTTTCTTTCTTCTCCTTGTGTCTTTTATTCAGTTTGTTCATTTGCAGCAGTGTTAGCTTTTTCAACAAAGTCTTATTAGTTTCTTCTCTTTTCTTTAGCTTCTGTAGCCTTCCCATGATCCACAATAATGTCCAGTTGATCTTTGATTTTTTTCAACTGAGTTTTGTTGAGTCTGCAAGTCGGGAGGCCTTCTCTTTTTCAACCATCGTCTCCCACATTTCTTGAATATTTTTTCATAAGCCTTTAGACTTGGGCTGTATGAGGTCTGTTTGGGATCAGAAGGCTGAATGTTGATGATACGCTTTAATGCGTCAGCTCCAGAAAAACTCTTCCGTGTTTTAACAGTTTCTCTGGCATTTTTGTTTTTATCTTCTCTGTCTAGTTGGGACTGACTTGTTGTTTTATCCAGTTCCTTGCATTCTTTTATTTCATTGTTTCTACAGTCAGTCACTTTTGAACAGGAGCGGGTCTCATCACAAATCTCTGTCTTATCTTTCTCGTGATCCGGGGTGCTATTCCCAGAGGGAGAGACACTGTTGGAGCCACTCTCATCTCCTCCGACTAATGCTCCACTCTCTGGTTCAGTCAAAACTAGTTTGAATTGTCCCGATATTTCTCCATTTACTTCTTCAGACAGCGCTTTTATTGGAAACTGTTCAGGAATGTCTTTATATTGAAAAGGCAATATATTACTCTCTATTTCATTGCAGCACATTGGGTTAAAGCTGCCCGTAACAGGCCACTGTAAAGCCCCATACGTTCTTTTATGCCATTTCTTCATATGATTCCTGATCTGTTTCTTTTGAGCTGGTTTCTGTCTAATAATCACCTCTAATGGAGTCTCCATCTTTCTAATGGAGTCAACATCTCCAGTTTTAGTAGTTTTAGTGAATTTTAGTCCCATCTTGACTCCGCTGAAGGAATGAGAATTCCTTTTGCCTTCTTTTAATTGTTCATATTAATACAACTTCTTTTTTAACAGTTATTCTCATCTTGATGTTTTGCGGGATTCAATACTAGTTTTTCCTACTTTTTTCTCGGCATTTAACTGCTCACTAGTCTTCCGTCTCCACAGTTTTTTTTTTTTAACCGCGGCGATATCAAGCCGTGGATTTGTAATGTCGCCAGAAATTCTAAATGTCTCTCTAATAGAATAATTGTAGGGCTACCGGTTTGCACCACAACTAGACCCACTTTGAGATTAATTCAGACTTTCTTGAGACCACCGTCCCTTTGTATTTATAATTCTCCGCACGGCCTTTAAATTGAGTTATATTTACGGCTAATTTAACTCGTGCTTTTTATCTATTCCTGTTTTAGCGTAAACCTCTAATTACTAACTTTACTTTACTTTTACTTCTCACTAATTTTTTCTTTGGCCAGATTAATTTGTAGTACTTTTATTTTTCCTTTATGGTTAGATTTAAAGCACAGCTCTAACTAATTTTATTCTGATTTGCCGTCGGCTATTTTTCCTCTAATTTTTATTAGTGTTTAAGCTCTAACCTTTTCCTTTGTTCCTATAATTTTATTAACTCCTTTTAGTGAATTTATTCAATTTTAATTAACTATATCCCTATTAATTTTTTCCTCAGCGCTCTTTTGTTAACTTTCTATTATTATTCTTAATTTCTTCTTCACCTCTTTTAATTCTCTTTTTAACAATATTGTTTTAATTGTTGCAACCTATTTTCCTTCACTTTTAAAGCTCTAAGTCTTATTAACTTCTACTAGGGCTTCCGTGTACACACACACACTCTCACACACTCTGACTAGTCCACACGCCGCGGCACCTCTGTTCAGCCTCTCTTATCCAGAGTCTTGACTGAACACATTTGTGGGTTTCGTGTCGCTCAGTCGTACATCTTTTATCTCAATTCCAGCCCCTAGCTGAACTTTTAAGATAGAAAAGGGACGCTAACTATTTTTCCTTTCCCACTAAGGTACTTTAAACTTACGTTTCTGGCGGTCAACAACGCTATGTTTAGTCCAGTCGACTTGGACAGCGTGTTACCTCTTATTAAAGCAGGCCTCTAAACTAAATTTTTCTCCTTTTTATATTGGGTATTTCGTCTGTTACTCCTTTTTTTGAATTTTCTTCAACTATACTTAAACTCAGCTCGAAAATCGCATGAATTTAGGTGCTAACTCTTTATGGAGACCTCTGTCTCCTCTCAGGCCTCGTTCCGTTTCCGGCCCCTTGCGCGCTTTGCCAGGCTCTGTTCACTTTAGACGTCTCTATATCCTTTTGCGCGAAGAATTTAGACCGTCTCTTAACAATTTCTTCTCCGGGATATAAACGGTGTTCTAACGCGTATAATCTGCAGATAGAATTAGCCTCACAATTTTTCCGCTATGCCAACTTCTTCCTCAGAGTTATTTCTATTACACCTTATTTAGATTATACCCAAAGATAGAAATACTCCCTTTAATCGATTTCTTCCCTGACGTACAGACCACACCATATTTAGAATGTGCTTCCAGATAAAATCTCTAAATTCTTCCGGAAGACACAAGCGGTGTTGTTTTTAGCCTGCATTCAATGGACAGAAATGATTTATAAATAATCCCTAATACAGTCCTCTATGCCCCTACTCTAGGTTCTTTTGAGGTGAGGTTTTTAGAGTGGTCTCTTTCTACCTGTTGCCCCCCCAAGCTGCACCACAGACACCTAACCGTTCAAAAAGTAAAAAAAAGTCTCACCCTCGATGGTCTCAGCGCCCGGGATGCTTTCTCCGGGTGGTCAGGCAGAAAGAGAGTCACTCCTCCACAGGTCCTCTCCTGGATACTGGCTCGCCAATTGTAGTGTCAAAACTGACCCCTCAGTCTTTGGCACTATTTGTATGGAATAAGTTGTGAACGCAACACCAGATTTACATGCCATAGAGTCTTTATTGTCACAACAACACAATAATGACCCGAGTAGACTATACCCAGCTCTACTAACATTTGAACAGTAGACATAAACTTTTATACAGTTTTGATATCAGTAAAGTAATAACTCTTTCTGATATCATTGTGCAAGGCTCTGGGCCTGATGTCATTTCTGTCTGGCCTTGAGCTACTCCTTGTCTGGCTCTGTCACTTTCGATGACAGACACCTGCGTCTTTATCTGGTCCTTCCTGTGTGTGTGTCTGACATTAGGTTTTGTCTTTTATATTAATATGTTTAAATGAATAACTAACTGGGTTTACATAGTTTAAAACACATAACATATAAAATATTACACCACAGCGGAAACGGGCTTCCATAACATGCCGCTGTCGCCTCCATGTTTTTTTTTTTTTTTTTTTTGGATGACGCGTCACGCATGCGGCGTCACGCATGTGGCTGGTGTTGCCAGGTTTGGTGTTTTTCCGCTACATATTAAAACCTGTTTGCGGTGTGTTTTAGCCGGGTTTTCGCCTGGAAGGCTCTATAGAAATCTGGCACCCTATTTAAAGACGTTAACCTGAGAGAGCGTGCCGTTCACAGACACCAGAATGAAAGAGTTCACAGTAACGTTCATCAGGCAGTAATACAGCACGTTCAGTTCACGTTCGCCCAAAATATGAACGAGTTCATGAACTATCGTTCAATGAATGCGTTTAGGCACAATACTGTTTAAGGGACATTAATGATGGAGGCCTTTTAGACAAAAATGTTCTTAAATGAGACAAAAAAGGAACTCTCCAGTATTTCATTCATTGATCACATCCCATTAAACGGGTTTTAGACAAAATAGAAACACAGCTTGAGTTTTGAACTTGAGACAGAAAATTAAAAAGAAGATGGGAGAAATATTACTCTAATGTAAAATGTTGTCTTCTTCTTCATTTCATCACCTTTCTGTCTCCTGCACACTTTGTGCTGGCTCCATCTCAATTCCCTCTCCTCGTCTCTCTTTTCTTCATTTCAAGGTAGACTTAAGACTTATTTTTTTAAATTAGCATTTGATAGTTGATGTTACTTTTAATTGTTTGAACTTTGTATTGCTTGTTTTTGTATCGCTTGTTTTTGTACAGCGCTTTGAGAAGTTGCCTTTAAAGGCGCCTTATAAAATAAAGTTTATTATTATTATTATTTTCCATCGAGGAACAAGCAATACTCAGCATTAATCTATTATTTTACTAAACATAAATAACAACTTTTGAACCTTATGGTGTTATAGATCTAAATTGTAATGGATCATAAGACACTGCAGTGTAACATTGTCGTTGAGAAGCTTTTAAATCTGACCTGTTTTGTTCTTTTTAACTCAGTTGGTTAGTGATCCACCACCTTCAGCTGCTTCTTTTTCTGTTCAACACACCTCTCTTTACTGGGCTTCTTTGCACTAAACAATAATATGTTCTGATTAATAATAGAAAATGAATGAATGTGTGTGTGACATTCTTTACAGTGTTTTGAACTGAACACACAAGACAAGACATTTATTTTTGTACAGCCCAATATCACAACAACAGTCGCCTCAAAGGGCTTAACAGACTGCACTAGACAACATCCCCTGTCCTTAGACCCTCCATCAGGGTCAGAGGGAAAACTCAAAAAAAACCCAGCCGGGAAAAAAGAGAAACCTCAGGGAGAACCACAGAAGGAGGGATCCACTCCCAGGACGGACAGGACGGACAGGAATGTGTCCAGGACAGTTGAAAAATACATAGTAATACACAAACATATTCACAAATAAAAACATTTACACACATTTATGTCATTAATACACTCCACGTATAACCCCTAAATGTCTCAATAACTTACCACACTGAGGTTATTTGACCACATACACACATTTTCATGTACACTATAAAGGCCTATTACTGTATACAGTCTGTTCAATAGACTCGACTGAACGTTAGTCAAGGGGACACCTTGAGTGCTGCAGGAAACACTGGTTTAACATCAATTAATCCCTGGGTTTAACAAATTAATTTAATTCATGCACTGACAAGCTGTTGCTGAATAAGGTCAGTCAGGTCCAGTAAATAATACTCCAAGAACAAAGGAAAAAAATAACACTGATATATCAAGTTTTGTCAGAGACTGTAAATGACAACTGTAGCTCCAAACATGATCATTTCTCCAAATACACACAGTTTTTCAACTTCTAACTGTTCTTAAGTCGTGCTCTTGCTGACTCTCTTTAATAACACTGACTACTCGCTCTTTATTCTTCGCTCTTGGCTCTCTGCTTCCTTTGACCAAAGGGCACTTTGAGATCTGCATGTGCCAGATACTGTATTTTTCTTTCTGTTTCCAAAAGCAGAACTGATTGAGACAGGAACTCCGAACTGACAGAAGTCACATGGTCAGACTGTTTTTTTTTGTTGCACAATACTTCAGTTCTTCTTTCTGAGTTTGAGGAAGAAGCTTCAGAAACTGTTTGTGTCGACGATTGAGTGGTGAGTTTTCTCTTTGGTCTCTTTCTGACAGTTTTAAATATATTTTATATGAAACTAATGTAATTAACAGTGTACATTAACCAGAGAAAGTACAAACAACAGGAAACAAAGACGTCTGATGTAGAGACAAAATGGAGGACTCTGAGCTGCTTTAAAACCAACACAATGATAAGAGATAATGTGACTTTGAGTTAGTTTTAGTTCAAACATTTTGTGGTAAAGCTGTTTAAAGCAGACCATTCTAAAGAGGAGTATAGAGTTTTAGCAGAAGGTGTGTTTGGTGTTGTTTTAGCTGAGGGTGTGTTTGGTGTTGTTTTAGCTGAGGGTGTGTTTGGTGTTGTTTTAGCTGAGGGTGTGTTTGGGGTTGTTTTAACTGAGCGTGTGTTTGGTGTTGCTTTAGCTGAGGGAGTGTTTGGTGTTGCTTTAGCTGAGGGTGTGTTCGGTGTTGTTTTAGCTGAGGGTGTGTTTGGTGTTGTTTTAGCTGAGGGTGTGTTTGGTGTTGTTTTAGCTGAGGGTGTGTTTGGTGTTGTTTTAGCTGAAGGTGTGTTTGGTGTTGTTTTAGCTGAAGGTGTGTTTGGTGTTGTTTTAGCTCAGGATGTGTTTGGTGTTGTTTTAGCTGAGGGTGTGTTTGGTGTTGTTTTAGCCGATGGTGTGTTTGGTGTTGTTTTAGTCGAGGGTGTGTTCGGTGTTGTTTTAGCTGAGGGTGTGTTTGGTGTTGTTTTAGCTGAGCGTGTGTTTAGTGTTGTTTTAGCTGAGGGTGAGTTTGGTGTTGTTTTAGCTGAAGTTGTCTTTGGTGTTGTTTTAGCTGAGGGTGTGTTTGGTGTTGTTTTAGCTGAAGTTGTCTTTGGTGTTGTTTCCTGGTTCTTTCAGTGAGTGCAGAGGAGGCTGGAGCTGCTCAGTGTGAGTCAGAGCTGCACTTCTGCTGTAGTGATTGCTCTCTGGCTGTAGGGGGCAGTGTAGTTTTTCTGAGAGGGTCCTCGTTGCAGAACCAAATGTCTACAAAAGGTGACAAACATCGGTAAAACAATCAGGGTTTCCACTGGTTCATGGAAATGACTTCCATCACTAACACACACTAATAATCTTCCAGTCACCATTACTTTGTACCACATTCTCACTACAGCTGTTCTGTTGTTAATGAACACACACGACCATGCTGCTGCCACCGACCTTTTACACTCTCTGTGTGTAGACTCCCTCACAGATATAAGCTGTAGATATATGCATCATGTGTATGTCCTGCTCTTAAAGAATTAGCAATAACCAATAAGCACAATTACAGCCCAATAGAAGCTAAGTTTACTGCACAACGTCAGAGGCAGTATAAGCTACAGATACATCTGTCAGTGTTTTTACACACAACCAGAATTTCACTTTGACCCAAAATGTGCAGCTGAAGCTAGAGCTCATTTTCTTAAATTACACCGATAACATCCACCTGTAGTCAGTTATTCAAGGCAACTGGGTCCAAGAACATTCAGTGTATTGTTATTCATCAAATTAGTATAATCTTTATTTATTCAGGTCAGTGTTCAAGAAATTTTAATTTATTTATAAAAAAGCTTTTTTTCTTGTTTTCTTGCTCTCGTGCTGAACTGTGTTCATTTATTGGTGTTAAACCTTGTCTTTGTTCTGTGGAGTTGTTTATTCTCTACCACATTCAGAACCTGATGTAGTCCTGTTAAATACTGGGGTTATATATGACTTTAATCACTGTTCAGGCTGGAATTAAAAAGGCTTAGTTATTTAATCATAGCTGATGCATATTTTCTTCGGGTTAAGCCAGTTTAGTTTAATCAGTTTAATCCTTGTTGATCCTATTTTTAATCTGAAGCTCAGTTCACAGATTTAGTCCTGGTTTATTCCTGGTTTAGTTTAGTTTCTTTAAATCTAGATGTAGTCCCTGATTTAGTCCTAGTGCAGTAGTTTGTCTGTAACTGCAGTGACTGGTCTGTGGCTGTAGGGGGCAGTGTAGGACAGAGGAAAGGATTAATGAGTGTCCTTTACAGTTTGTTCACTTTGTGTCATTTTGTAGGGCTCTGGACTGAGCATGGATCAGAGTGAGCACAGAGAGGACGAGCCCTCCTCTAAAACCACTGACCCCCCCAAAGCTCAGAGGTGAGATGAGGATCTCTAACGGTCCACCACTGTTCTCCAGGTCAGAGGTCAGCACTAAAACCACTGCACCATCTTTATCCACAGACCTGCTCCTGGGCCCAGCCAAGTCTCCTTTAAAAGTGATCACTCCATGGGTAAACCAATTAACTTCAAAAGTGATGCCTCCATGGATCGAGGGATTAGGTTTAAAAGTGATGACTCCCGACGAGCATGTCATTTAAAAAGAAAACATAATCCACAGTAAGTCATCGTCAGAACTATTTGCAGAATTATTCAAATAACAGCTCTGTGACCTCCACATCCTTAGAATCAGACAAATATATTAAAATGTTCACTGTCAGTGAAAAAGACTTTGGATTTAATTTCAAAAGTAAATGTTAGAACTGTTTGTCATGAGGAGGTGTATGAACACAATGAAGTCATTATATTTTAATAAAGGAGCGACTAGTCTCTCAGTGTGCATTGAAAGAATATAATAAAAAGACTTTAACACATACACTGTTTTTAATCAATACGGGACATCCTTTGTATTTCCAAGTGTTCTTTAATGCACCATCCAACAGAAATGGTCCCTCCCACATTCTGTGAAGACTCGTCCTGTTCTGCCTCTGATTGGGTAATACTCGCTGCCATTGTTGGTTTAATAGGGTCAGTTTCGGGGCCAGTGTCAGAGGAGGGCGGGTCTCTGGGCAGAGAGTTGATTTAACACCAGCAGCTCCAGAGACCCCTCCGTGTCTGGAGCTAAAAGCCACACTGTCTCACAGTTCTTCTGAACTCAAGCATCTCCCGAGGCACACAGTGTAATGACAGCTTTTTAATCACGTCACTCATTTTCTGATTCTAGTCCAATACATTATGTGTCATCTTGTTCTTCAGACTGAGGCCTACAGTCAGACACAAGCATGAGTTTAATAAGACAGACACATTTATCATATTTAATATCAAATCTAGTGCCTACATGAATAAAACATGTGTTCTGCTTGAGTCAGAATGAAGCCAGGCTTTTTGAGCCATTTCCAGCAAAAGCCTGAGACTTTGTGCAGAAAGACTGAGTGAGAGAGCAGAGGAGCAGAGAGAGAGAGGATCTGTGACATCAGAGCAAACTTATTACTGCTTCAACAAAACTATACATAACATCCATCTTAATAACTCATTGTTTACCATTTAGTGTTCTTTTGTGATGTAGGCTTTAAAGCATACCAGTCCAGTATAAGGCTGGACTATGTCTAAATGAAATAAATAATAGACAGTGTGAGCAGTGAGCAAGAGTGTTTTATTCTATCTGGAGTTGGACATTTAAATATACATCTTTATTTTCTTTAGCTCAGCACTAAAACCACTGCACCATCTTTATCCACAGACCTGCTCCTGGGCCCAGACAAGTCTCCTTTAAAAGTGATCGCTCCATGGATCTACTGATTGAGTTTAAAACAGAAGGTGGTCCACAGTAAGTCATTGTCAGAACACTTTAGAAGAACAACTATGGAAGGGGGGTCTCATTTCTACTAGAACTGATCTGAACACGGGTCCTGCCCCAAGTATAAACACAATATGATCTGTATTTGTCAAACATTAAATAATTTCTGATAATTGATGGGCTGTAATTGCTGTAAACAGTTTGTGGTCCAAGTTTAATGAGGAGACTGGTCGATATGAACCATTCTCTTCCTTTGGTTTCACACAAACAACAGTCATTACAAACTGGAGGCTCAACATGTCTTTAGTAAATGTCCTTGAATAGGTCTTTGAAAGTTTTTATTAGAATGAATTCATATATTCATCACAGATCCTAGAGTAACGTCAGGATAATGGTTGGAGTTTTGTTTTTGTAAAGCAGGTTCAAATGCAGGTTCAGAGCTGGATCCCACTTGTGTCTCTTTAGATTTGGGTGGAGTCTATAAAACAATATCTGTCATTTATTGTTAATAGTATGTGTATAATATTTAAGATAACAGCTCTGTGGCTCTGGAGTCACACATTTTAAAATTTACCCAGCATGCTTCAGCCTCAGAAGGAAAAGAGAAAGAAGAACAACACATTCATGAAGCTCTGAGAGACTGTGGATCTCCCAGATGGACTTTCAACAAAACTAAAAGGACACAGAAACCAAACAGATAAGAACCAGGGACAAAAGAGAAGAGTGTAGTTATCCCTTATGAGTCTGCAGTCCACCTCCACCTCAAAGAGAAAGGACAGTCCTTTCAATGTCTGACCTCTGTGCTTAACGGAAAGGCCACTTTGTCCTGAAAAGAGTGGGGTTTGAATTCAAACATCACAGAAAGTTTGTTAAAGAATATAAAAAGATCCAGAGGAATTAAAAAACATAATGAAATAAAAATAATAATAATAATATTAATAAGTTAAGCACTTTTCAAATGTCAGTGAAGGTTCTCAGTCATCCAGGTCATCTTAAAGGAAACGTTAAAGAATAATAGAGAACTTTAATAATCCAGACCTTACAGAGTCTATCAATAGTACAGACTTTACAACAGAGAGTCAGGAGTGTGTCACTGAAACAGAGAAATAATCAGTCTTTGTTGTGTCCTCATCCACAGAGTGAAGCAGATGGGGTCAGAGGTCATCAGTGATCAGCAATATCAGACACAGGTGGACTCCATATTTATGGTCTGTCATTCACTAAAGTTTGGAAATGTATAAATGAATGAGAACTTGTTTTACACAGATCTGAACACTGACTTCATTTGTGTTGTTTATAATGTATCTGCTCAGCTTCTGGAGGAGAACATCTGCACTTTTGTCAAGAATCACATTTTAATTTCTGGTTTTGATGTTTTTATTTTTAGCTGTAGTGAGTTCTCTGTGGCTGTAGGGGGCAGTATTTATGTTTTATGACTAAAGAAGAAAAAAACTCCATGTGTTTTACAAACATGACACAAAAGTTCAAACAAAGATCTAAGTTGGAAGAAATAAAAAAGAAACGGTATAAAAATGTTTTAATGATGTAGATTTTGTAAAGTGTATATTTCCACATCATGCGTCACATGATGGTGTTGTCTTTACAACAGCATCATGTGACACTTCTGATGAAGGCTACAGGAAGTAGTCAAAACTAGTTGAGCAGGTAAAGCCACATTTTCTCCTGTCGGATCAAAACAAAGTATTTCTTTAAAATATTCTGAACCTGAAGACAGACTGAACTTATACCAAAGGTGTATTTTTCATGAAAGTAACAGTTGTTGAACAGTTTTGTAATATTTGTGAGAACTGAGGGAGCAGAAGAATGTCTGTAGAAAGAAAAACACCTGCCTCCACTTTTACACAAAGAACTTTTTGGCTTTTTTTTATTTAATCCATTGAATTAGTTTGAAAATGTGTAAAGATCTATATATTTATTATATTTATTTTTCATATTTCTAACTGCAGTAAATGTGTTTAATTTAAAAGTCTATCTAAAAGAAGAGTGTGTCCCTTGTGTTAATGTCTGTTGTAAACATGGAGCAGACTCTTGTTTTTGGCCCTGTTTCCTGCAGGAGGCGCCACCAATCAGAGTTTAAATCTGAACTCAGAGTCCTCCTCGTCAGACCGGCCCAACTCACAGTTCCTGTTTCAGAAACAGGTTCAGAGCTGATTTCCTCTGAGTTTAGCTCAAGTCCTTCTCAATGGAGCCAGAAAAGAGGTGTTTTAAAGTGACCTTCATCAGCCTCTGCTCAGACTAAAGCTGCACCAACAAGACCAGGAACAAATACAAACACATCAACATTTACTAAGAATCCAACAGAGTTAACACACTCTGAGTTTGGACTAAAGCTGCAAAAACCTGTTCAAACCTGCTTTAGTCCTGCTTTAATCAGGTTTGGACTGGATTTAATCTATGTTTCATAAAGGTTTAATAAATATTGGTGCAGGTTCATTTCTGGTTGAGTCCTGAATAAGTCTTAGTTTTAATCTCAGTTTAGTCCCTGAGGAGTCAGAGCTGCTTTAGTTTAGTGTGTTGAGCTGCAGTGACTGGTCTGTGGCTGTAGGGGGCAGTGTAGGACAGAGGAAAGGATTAATGAGTGTCCTTTACAGTTTGTTCACTTTGTGTCATTTTGTAGGGCTCTGGACTGAGCATGGATCAGAGTGAGCACAGAGAGGACAGAGCCCCTCCCTCTAAAACCACTGACCCCCCCCAAAGCTCAGAGGTGAGATGAGGATCTCTAACGGTCCACCACTGTTCTCCAGGTCAGAGGTCAGCACTAAAACCACTGCACCATCTTTATCCACAGACCTGCTCCTGGGCCCAGCTGTGTCTCCTTTAAAAGTGATCGCTCCATGGAGCCACCGGTTCAGTTTAATACAGAACGTGGTCCACAGTAAGTCATCGTCAGAGCTATTTGTAGAATAATTCAAAGAACAGCTCTGTGACCTCCACATCCTTAGAATCAGACAAACACATTAAAATGTTCACTGTCAGTGAAAAGAAACAAGTGTTTGTCTAAATTCAAATAAAATCACTTTACAGCTCAAATCTTCTACAGAGGAATTCCTCTTGAGGATTTCTAAAGTTAAACTGAGTTGAATCTCTTCAGAGTTTTGTCCTGGTAGCCTTTAGTTTGTTGGAAAGAGAAGAGCAGAACTCAGAACATAAGCAGCTCCAGAGACCCCTTTGTGTCTGGATCTAAAAGTCACACTGTCTCACAGTTCTTCAGAACTCAAGCATCTCTCGAGGCACACAGTGTAATGACAGCTTGTTAATCCCGTCACTCATTTTCTGATTCTAGTCCAATACATTATGTGTCATCTTGTTCTTCAGACTGAGGCCTACAGTCAGACACTAGCATGAGTTTAATAAGACAGACACATTTATCATATTTAATATCAAATCTAGTGCCTACATGAATAAAACATGTGTTCTGCTTGAGTCAGAATGAAGCCAGGCTTTTTGAGCCATTTCCAGCAAAAGCCTGAGACTTTTGCTGGAAAGTCTCTGAGAGAGCAGAGGAGCAGAGAGAGAGAGGATCTGTGACATCAGAGGAAACTTATTACTGGCTTCAACAAAACTATACATAACATCCATCTTAAGAACTCAGTGTTTACCATTTAGTGTTCTTTTTTGATGTAGGCTTTAAAAACGTACCAGTCCAGTATAAGACTGGACTATGCTGCTTGTTTAAAAACACAGCCGGCCTCTAAGGGGCAGGCTCTTATTGTGCCAAGAAAAGCATCTCTTTTTTTCCCAAAAAGTGGACAGACGTTCAAAATTCACTCAAAAACACAATAAGTTCAACCAAATTCACATTTTATTAACATTTATTTACTCCGCAGTGCAGAGATGTTTCTGCACCGAGTCTATTTCTGATGTGCTGCACGCGCTGAATTAAGATGTTTTTATTAATCTGATTGGGTGGGCCACCAGTCAATCTGGGTGGGCACGTGCCTACCCAGGCCCACCCGTAAATCCGCGCCTGATCCCAGGTTTAATTTTCTTAAATGACTTTTGCTTAGAGCCAGTGAAATTATTTATTGGATATATCCTGTATTTGCACAGATTTTGAAGGTTACAGTACTGTTGCTGTATGTATGTTGTACATATACGTATATGTACACACATTGTATACCTAGCTTTTTGGTGCTTGTGTTGTTAAAATTGCTTCCATCGTTTTCCTCACGTGCAAGTCACTTTGGATAAAAGTTTCTGCTAAATGAATAAATGTAAATGTATTACTCATCTTGTTTTCTGACCCAATATTTACCAGGATCTTTTTCAGCTAAAGGAGCTCAGATTTCTGATGCAACAGCTTCTTCAAAACAAAACCAAGGAAAAAATTTAACAATAGGACTTTTTTTTAAAGAAACACATTTGATTGTAATTTTACTCAAAACATTCTAACATTCCTTTTTAGTGAAAAATATGCAGCTGCTGGTTCTCTTTAGTGAAGAATAGAACACTGCACTTACACTCGACAGAACAGAACATGTCACACCTCAGTTCTTCAGACACTCTTTTTTAAACCTCAGTATTTCTAAAATCCTTCAAAGGCTCTGAGTTAGTGCTGTGTGCATTATGTTCATATTTGCACAGAAACCTACAGACATTTTCACCTCCAAGGTTGTTGTGTGTAAATGCTGTTCTATTGAAATAAAAAGACAATTTATTAATGTTTTTTCAGACATTTATTTTTGTCAAATTGAAAAAGTGAAGTGTTGGACATATTTATTGTAGACGACAGGAACTGTAAACTCAAAAATCTCTTTACATTTAAACCTGAAGCTATTATACATCTGTGTAGAACAAAAACTTGACAGAAATAAATATTCACACATTCTTCCTGTTTCCACATTTCATCAGATCTTATCCTCAGCTGCCGACTGTGACCTGGCAACTTTTATTTCACTGTTAAATGTGCGACTTAAACAATTGGGTACAATAAAATGTAATTATAAAACATTATATAAGGCTTAAGAATCCTGTAAATAAACAGACACATGCATTGTGTTGGTGTGATAAGTGGCAAAAGGGGTGTGCATGGTGCCACTAGATTAGATCCATTATTTTAAAGTGGTTTGGAGAAAATACACGTGTTTATCTTGAAGCTATTGAAACCACTTGTGCTGCAATGTCCCGCTGTAAACTACAGTCTGGTCTGTTCAGAACGAGAGCTGCCTCTGAGGCTGGACATCAGCTCAGACACTGAGGTTTAATCAAACGTGAGTCTGTTTTAAATCTGCTCTTTTGAGAATTATATCAGGTCCTCATATAAAGGTTGGTTTGGAAATGTTGTGCCTGGGTGTTTTTTTTGTGCGCAACAATAAAATAGTTATATACAGTATTACATGATTATATAAATCATTAGACTCCACATTTACATGTATTTGGCTTACATAAAGCATCTATTCACCAGTGTTACAGCTGGAACACCACTGGAGGCAAGGGGGGGATTAAGTGTCTTACCCAAGAACACAACGACAGTATGAACTGGGGGAGAAAGGTAATCGAACCACCAACCTCCCCCTACTGCACACAGCATTCAATTCATGTTTACTTCAAATGTTAAATGCACTTTTGTGTTTTATGCTTTATTAGTAAAATAAAGACAGTTTTGAAAATACAGCTTATCTTTAAAGTCCCCCCACAATGACTACACCTAGTTTAAAATTAAATGAAATAATATTGGCACCATAAATTGTACTGTACCAAATTGAAAACTGTGAGCAAAAACCAAGGTACGTATTGAACCGTGGACCGACTGTATTGTTGTATCCCTACAGCCTTTTGTTGTTCTTTACTCTGTAAGATTAGATTAAGATTAAGATTACTTTATTCGTCCAAATTACATACAGCATATATAACCAGCAGTGAACCAGCAGTGTACGAGCAGATTTGAAATGCTGAGAGCTGTTCTCTCACAGATCCTGCAGTTTATACAGCGCTGTCCATCCCAGTTCTTCAGGAGCGGGTAAAACATGTCCATCATGTTTTGGCAAGTGAACAATTTTTTAATAGAGTTTGTTTCATTAATTAAATGTATATATTATTAATATTACATATTAATTGTATATTATACATTATATGCTCTCACTCCTGCTCCAGTTCATATGCTTATCCACAAACACTTATGACTTAATGTCTTTAGCTGTGTCTCCTATTGGCACCATGCTAATCCAAACTAGACAAAGACATCACTTTGCACTACATCTAATCATTGTTCAGGGACACTCTGTCCATGGCATATACACGTAACCCTATACACATCTATGACTGACACGTCAGCTCATTACACGGCCATCTAAGACCCTGGAGCTGAGAAGCCGGCATAATGTACACCTACAAAAAACTTCAGGATGCAGAGTCTCATTGTGGTCCACACCTCCCCATTTCCACCTCAGCGTGTTGCTTTAGGTGTCGAGAAGAAGTCTGTTTAGAGTAAAATATCTCTCCACACAGCTCGCATGGTATCACCAACTCTCGAGTGTGTTCAAAGTAATGTGTCCTAAAATAACTTGAATATCTAAATGTCTTTCCACAATGGTCACAATAGTACGGTCTGTGTCCTGTGTGGATGAGCTGGTGTCGTTCTAAACTACCTGCTTGTGAAAATGACTTCCCACACAGGTCACAGCTGTAAGGCTTCTCTCCAGTGTGGATGAGCTGGTGTCGTTCTAAACTACCTGCTTGTGAAAATGTCTTCCCACACAGCTCACAGCTGTAAGGCTTCTCTCCAGTGTGGATGAGCTGGTGTTTTTTCAAAGTACTTGCATCTGAAAATGTCTTCCCACACAGGTCACAGCTGTAAGGCTTCTCTCCAGTGTGGATGAGCTGGTGTTCTTTTAAATGACCTGCATGTGAAAATGTCTTCCCACACAGGTCACAGCGGTAAGGCTTCTCTCCAGTGTGGATGCGCTGGTGTTGTTTTAAACAACCTGCCCTTGAAAATGTCATCCCACACAGGTCACAGCTTTAAGGCTTCTCTCCAGTGTGGATGCGCTGGTGTTGTTTTAAACAATTTGCCCTTGAAAATGTCTTCCCACACAGGTCACAGCTGTAAGGCTTCTCTCCAGTGTGGATGCGCTGGTGTCTTTTGAGACTCTGCACAGTGGTAAACTTGTTACCACACTGGTTGCACGTGTGCATTATAGAAGCAGTTGCTGTAGTCAGCTTCTTTATTTAATGAGAGTTTGCTTCTGATCAAGGATCCCTTTTTTCTCTGTAAGAGACAGAAATGTAAAAGTGAGAAAAAGATCACCTTAACACAAGTTCTCAGCCTTCTTTAAACTAAGTTAAAATCCTCCATCCACCTAAACCATAACCCCAAACTATAAACAAACCCAGATATGTATTTTAAACCTTACACAATACACTCATGTAATCTAAAACCAATAAAACCCTTAACGCATCTAAACCTGTTACCCATACACCTTCTCTTGACTTGGTCCAGGCTGGAACCTTTAAATGAACTCTTGTTTCCCCGGAGACTCTTTTAACACCCGGACACAAGACAAGGTAAGGTACGAACATGAACACACACACGAACACACACACGAACACCAACACCAACACACACAATTCACTGAAACACTTAAAATACAGTCAGACCCACATAACACCATATATTGTATCTAAATAGTTTTGGTTGTAATGTCTCTTTTTTTCAAGGCTGAGCATAAACCAATCAAAAAGCTCCATGTCAACCAAAATTGACAAACAAAAACCAAATTGTGTGCAATCATTTCCTTATTGGCATGTACAAATTACTGTTTAAAATGATTTTGCCAGGTAACAAACAGCTTCACCTTTAAAACCTCGTCCAGATTCCTTTGCTTTAACCTTGCAGAAACTTCACAGGCATTTAAAAAGAATGTATTAATTAGCAACATGTTGAGTGTAATGCACATAATAGTTACTAAAATGTAATATTATACCCCCACCCTCCTCCGTCTGCGTTGAATGAAAAATTAAATTAAAAAAACGCAACCGTCATCAATAAAATTGTTATTTTGGTTAGTTAATTGCATGTCAGGCTACTAAAGACTACCTGTCTTAAAGTGTACGAGGCATTTTTATTTCTGCAAGCCCTGGATGTACTGGTTTGTTATGGTGAAGACGTAGATGAGTCCCACAATAATGTTCTTAATTTACTGGTCTTTGTTCCCAAACTCTTATGGTCTACGACCAAAAGGGACATCTTAAATACAAAAGACAAAAACAATAAGCACTACTTTAGAGACAGTCACCAGGGGCAAGCCCAGAGAACAGCAGCTGCTCCTCCACCTTAAGAGGAGCTGAGAGAGGCTCAGTCATTGGTTCTGGAAGCCTATTGGAGACTTTCTACAAGCATGCCCCACCGAGAGAAGGCCTTGCAAAAGACTCTGAAAAGACTAGACGGGTTGTGCTTACTCATCTGGACTAAGAACACTTTGGTTTTCTCCCAAAAGTGAAACAAAATGAAACAGAGCGAAAACTCCAATGTAGACACCGAGTAGTAGGCTGAGATGGGTGAGCCATACGTCTCTAATCTAACAAAATTTAAATATTGTTAAGAGATAAGAAAAGACTAGCAAGAAACAGGCCTCTGGAGGGAAAAGAATGTACTCTGGGAGACAAGACGTACAAGCAGCCGCGCCGTAAAGGTGGGGGGATGCTAGGGTGATTCTAAGGGCCCATGAAGATATTAGTTCAAAAAATTTAAAATAAAAATGATTATGTTTGTTGCAAAAAAACTACAAGGAAAAAAAAAAAAAGCAGGGGTCTCGCTCGGTTCATTTGCCCAGTGTCACCCCCCTCGCTGTCTCACCCCGTTTCCTGTCGACTACTGCCAAATAAAAAAGAAAGAGACGTCAAGGACAAATTTGACAAGGGATGACTTGTCGGTAGGACTATAGTTACAGCCCCAGAACAACAGTGATACATTGAGTTGTAAATAATAATTGGGTTGGATTTATATTGCACTTTTTTCCAAGGGACCAAGGGACTCAGGCCGTCCATTATTCATTCATACACAGTCATACTGGTGATGGCAAGCTACAACTGTAGCCACAGATGCCCAGGGGCAGACTGACAGACACATAATGTCATTGTCGCCCTCTAATGGGGGAATATAGAGTAGTGTTATGACTAAACTTTAAGAACCCATTGTATTTGAATATTGTCTTTTTGAAAGTGACCTGACCTGTGATTAAAAATGCATCAAAAAGGAGTTGGCATTAACCCTTTAAAGACGGCTGGAGCACCAGCGATCCAATTTTTCCTATTTTTAGATGCTTGTAGATTTGCAACAAAATAAGAGCAATATTTTTTTTGCATATGAAAGTGGAGAAGTTATACTTTGATGTCACGCTTTCTACATGTCTCAGACCGCTGTTTCGTTCCTCAAAAAACGCTCACAGTAAAATCATTATAACATACGGAGCACGGCTTCTTCAGGTGTTCTACAGCTCTGATATGCACTCACAGCACTTCCTATGTAGGAATATACGTCTACAAGTTGTGAGCATAAACTATTATATGATTGGTCGTAGGGGTGTGACGGTTAGTATATAACCGTGTGATCGGCGGTTATAGTTGAACACCGTCATTAGAACTCTATAACCGCCAAAACCGTGTCATTAAAATATTTTTTATATTTACCACTTCATTAAATTTTGCTTTGTAGAAAACCTTTCTTAAAAACGAATTCTGTTTTGTACAAATTTTATCTTAATTTTAATAAATGTTTCATTAACCAATTGCATGTATTTTAATAAATAAAAAGCAAATATAGCAGACAATGATAACCGTGACATGGAAGCGCCAGCGCGCCGCGTTCACTTGCACTGCACTGAGCACTAGAGCGCATCTCATCGTAAATGAAACTCAGTGTAGGCCTATGCCTCATACATTAGCACAAATACAGTGCCAGCCACTCAGGAGCTTTTGGCAAAGTCATCTTTCCTTGACCCACGATACAGAGGCAATGGGGGGGATGGATTGGAGGAGACAAAAGATGCACCGAGAAATTGTATCAGCTGGCGAGGAAAGCGGAGGCGGAGTTAGTGGTGCTTCAGAGGCTGCTGCTGCTGGAGATGATTCGGGAGAGGTCTGTGCACAATCTTTGAGGTCTGAAATCTCTGCCCCTTTACCGATCAGAGCGCTGACACGGAGTTAACCCGCTATCTCGAAGAACAACCAATTGACTCACGGCAGATCCACTAGCATGGTGGCGAGACAATTAAACACGCTATCCGCTCTTAGCAAAATTGGCACGTAAATACATGTGTATTTGTGCTACAAGCACAGCATCAGAGCGAGTTTTTAGCACTGCGGGGAACATAGCTACCCCTGTCAGATCGTCACTAAAACCAAGTAAAGTGAACATGTTGGTGTTCCTGTCACGGAACTTGGTGTTGTTTACTGTGTGTGATTTATTTAAAACAAAGCACGTTCATTGCAAAGCTCTTTTTTTTTTTTTTTTTGTTAAGGATTTGTTCACTGTGTGTGATTCATTTAATAAGCACATTCACTGCTAGTTGTCTTGCTGTTAATTTTAAATAAACGTAGAGCAAGTAGCTAATCAGTGTCTGCTCGTTTATTCAAACTAATAAAATTAAAAATTAAGCGCTTAAAACAAAATAGTAAAGCATTAAGTTAACAGCGCATATGCGTTTATATCCTGTGCTGTCCTCGCCCCAAGCTACTGTCTTTGCAAGGCTAGACTGCGAGATAACGGCGCTCCAATAAACAGACTTTGTTACTTTTTGCTGATTTATTAGAGAATGGCATTCAACCATTGTCCTCTTCGACCAACCGTAAAACTGAAATAATACAAAATGTCATATTAGCTGGACATTAATACATAGCTCACGTAACATATGCTAATGATTGCTAATTTTGTGCTAATGTCAGCGCCCCTTGGCTGCTGGTTCGTTTGATCACCACAAAAAGAGAGTACCACAGAGAAACACGAGGGACTGAGTTTTCCAAGTTTTAAAAGTCTGAATGTTTATTTAAAAATATTAAAATAAAAGAAAGCAAAACATTGTTAAAAAGCCCAGTAAATAGGCTTTAAACTCAATCCGGGGTAAAAAGGGAAGAGTCATTAGGTTGTAGGCCTCGGCCTCCCGTCCGCGCCGCAGGGCCGGCTTGGAGGAGTGCTGGCGCTCCCTCAGTGGTCTCAGTGGACTTCGAGGTCCCCGTACGCCGCCACAGGACTAAAACACACAATAATGTTCGCACACAGCATGCAATAAAACCCGGGACACGTCCCTTCACTTAGCGTTAAAATGGCGTTGTACAGGTCCCTGGTTCCTTCCTGGTCCGCGTGGGTACGGCCGGTCGCTCCTCCGAATCCTGGTCCGGTCCCTTTCCCCGAAGGGGGAAGACGGTGCTTTACTTAGCTGTATCTGAGCGTTGCATGCGGTAGTTTCCTGTGGCTCCTCTGGCTTCCCGCTGCCTTCAGTCGGTCCCGCTCTCCGTGTTGCTCAATGTTCCTTTGCTCTGTCCGTTCCTCCGTCTCTGTCCGTCTCTCTTTCTCTCTGTTCCTTCCGTTTCAGTTCTCTCTCCTTCCTGGTTTCTTTCTCTCTTCCTTTTCCTCTACTTTCTCTGTCCGTTCATTTCTCCGCCGTAGTTCCTTCCCCGTACCAGTCCCTGGCTCTCTCTCCCTGGTCGCGGGTCACCCCAGGCCTCCTCATCGGCCCCTCGCTTCCCGTCCTACCAGACGCGCCTCCGGGTCCCCTGGCCTCAGGTCTCCTTCGGAATCCTCCCGGCTTCCTTCTTCCTTTGACCGGCATCCGCCGGCGGTCCTTCTCCGGTCCCGTCCGTTCCCTTCTCACTTCCGTCTGTTGCCAATCCTCCTTTCCTTTTCCGTCCCTTCCTCCTTTGCCCGGCGTCCGCCGGGCCGCTCCCTCCTCCTGTGCCGTCCGCTTGGCTTGTCTCGCTTCCTTCTCCTCGCAGTTCTCTGTTTCTTTTGTCTGTCCTTTGATTGGGCCTTTTGAACTAGCCCGCGCCACATCCGATTGGTCTGGGTAATTTCACAGGTGTGGTAGGCGTTCCCCATGACGAGTTCGTCCGTGTGCCTGCAACTTAAAGGGGCCGCGCACTCACAGGATAGGAAAGGGAGAATACACACCAGGTGCAAACCGGCACCCTGTGACACTAACATAGCGTTCGGCCATCTTGGGTTTTTACTTAGTTCACCAATTTACAACAATAGCACTGCGCAACCACACGAGGGCGCTGCAAGCCAAAGTACAAACCCGCACCACCCAAATACCACATCCCCAGAACGGGCAGAACATATCCTTATTGTTAAAACGAGGGGCCGTGTGGTGGTTAACGTTACTACTTACATGTTTTAAATGATAAGACATATTCGATGTTGACGAGTGATAGGCAAATGTTTGCCTGCAGAGTTTGCAAACAGCCTTTTTAGGGTCGTCCTTCGACTTTTCAAAATGATCCCACACTTTGGACTTTTTCCTGACATAATTATTAGCATCAGCCAGACACCTCTCCCACAAGTGTGCTTTGGTATACCGCGAGGCACGAGATCTCGTTGATCTCTCATTGCTTTGATGTCATGTCATACACTGACTGCGAAGCCCCTGATTGCATAATTTTTTCACGTGATTTTATTTTTTATTTTTTTTTGTGACTAACCACCTAATGAAAATGTATTCGACCAAGCCCTCTTCATATCGACTAACGTTTAGTCGACTATTTGGGGGCAGCCCTAGTGCCGACAGTTATGAATAAGTCCACTTCACTCAAGGAATAGATCCCTTCTATGACAGTATATGTTTCATGACATGTTTTGAGTTTGGTTTAGAGAAAAGTAGTGCTAAATGCGCATCATTGTTTTATTGTTGTTGTGCGTAAGCTGTCTAATAATACGTGTAACTTCATGTGTGTTGTGTTGAAAGTGTATATATAATGCCACTGACAAACTTGTCAGTCATTTTTATATTCAATTCAACTGCACTTGTTTATATATAAATCACAGTTAGAGCAGGTCCAGACCATACTCTTGAGATTTAGTTTTACTGATCGTTTTAGGTTTAGATCTAGTTGCATTAGTGTATGTACCGTATTTTTTGCACCATAAGACGCACCCGACCATAGGACGCACCTGGTTTTTAGAGGAGAAAAATAGGAAAAAAAATATTCTGAACCAAATAGTGTAATAAAATATTTAATAAAGTATAACAGAATAATATTTGAATTATATGACTGGAGTGAAGGGCATGCGCACTGCTGTGTACTGTAACACCGCCTACCTCATGCTATCCTCCAATAGCATACGGCGGTGACAAGGTACAGCAGCATCGCGCCTTCCTGCACACATCGGCTTCCGTAAGGAAGGTGAGGGAGGACCCGCTGCCACTCTGCCAGTATCTCAGTGGACTACTGAGAAGCCTGGACACTGGGCGGGGGAGGGATGATGCAGTTTCCAGGGACACGGAAGGTCCCGGGGGACCCGCTGCCGCTCTGCAACTCGGAGCGGCAGTCTTATGGTGCCTGCGGACCATAAGATGCCAAGACGGACCATAAGACTATTTTGTGAAGAAAAAGTGCGTCTTATGGTCCGAAAAATATGGTATATAATCAGTACTGTTGTGTTTCATATGTATGTCTGATTTATTCTGTCTGCAGTGTTGTTGAGGGGGGGTCTTCTGCTCCCCTGCCCCACCCACTTCACTGAGGACAGGCAGAGGAAGGAGTCTGCAGAAGGCACTCAGAAGCAGCACTCATTCAGATGCACTTCCTAGAGCTGGGAGAGTCTGACAGCTTGCCACACCCGATGCCACATTCCCTCCCTGAAAGACAGCCAGGTGTGCAGCCACCTATCACAATGTGTGGACAGGGGCGCAACTACCCAGTGCTAGAGGGGTATGCAGCATCAATTTTGGCCCAACAGCATGTAAAAATGTAAGAAATGCTCTGGCGGACTTGTTTATATTCAAAGATTCAAAGATTCAGATTCAAGATTCAAAGTGTTTATTGTCATGTGTACAGACAGAAAGCATGTTTCCCTGTACAATGAAATTCTTACTTTGCCGTCCACAGTAAAAAGTCTAGGGCTGCAACAACTAATCGATAAAATCGATAATAATCGATTATGAAAATCGTTGTCAACGAATGTCATTGTTAGTTGGTCTGCTCACGTCACAGGGAGTGTTACTGATGACGTCACTTTCATGAAACAGTCACACGCGAAATGGCAGAGAGTAATGTTAATCTCAATCGGGAAAAAGTGTGCGCCAAGTCATCTAAGGCATGGGAGCATTTTACATAAAATGCAGCAAATAAGACCGTAATCTGCAAGTTATGCAAAGCTGAGCTTGTGTGGCATGGAAGTACCACAGTGATGCTCGAACACATGAAGAGGAAACACGTTGTCACGGATGAAGGTGAAACATCAGCACGGTAAGCAAAAACTGTAGCCTATATTCTCATTATATGAAGATGTGAAAATAGTACTCTGGTTTAATTCAATGCTACTGTGTAAACAGCTTTGTTTACCAACTTCGGGACAGTCACACTAGATCTCGAGCATCAGGTTGAGCAATCAGTTCGCTCGCAACATAACTCAGCCTTTCTCTGACTGTGTCAGGGGTGCCGCCAAAAATTACGTAGGCAAAAAAATGCTTTCGTGTTGGCTTGCACTGAGCCAGAGACAGGCGCTCAGAGCTGTCATATATCACAACTTTTCTAAACTGCCCCTGCGGCAGCGATGGCGGCGCCCATCGTGCATACAGCTCAACTAACGCGATCGTTATAAAAGGTGTTTAAACGACAAAACACTTCCACAAGTACAGGAAGCGACTGAGGACTGTGGACCAGGAGCTCCGTGTCTGCCTCTCATCCATACCTGCCAGGATAGGGCGGCTGTGTGCATCGCACCAGGCTCACGTCTCTCATTGATTGTGGTCACCCCACCCCGGCTTGTGTGGGCGTATGTGCGCTGCATGCGCGCATGTAGATCTTTCTCTCGTTGCGGATTATTTTTTTGTGTGTGTGGGTGTGTGTGTGCATGCGCATATAGCACGGATGAAAACAAGCACTATATGGAAAAACATTCCTGCTTATCTCTGTTGCATGGAACATGGATCTTTTTCTTATAGTATTGTATCTGATTTTATGTATTTTTGTTATGTCTGCCCCTTTTTATTTTATTTTAACTGCATCCTGCACTTCAGTTTAGTTCTCCTGGTCAGGATTTGTTGTTGGGTTCTTGTATTGTGCGGTCCACCTCTTACGGTTTTATGGCATTTGTGTCTCTAATTAATTATTTTGTGAATTACTTTGCAAACCTGTGTTTTTAAAGGTGCTATAAAGTTGCTATAAAGTTGTTGTTATTATTATTGTTATTTACAGTTCGTATTATGTTCTGTTCATTACTGTCCTGTCTAAATAAACAGGACATTTGCATTTAAATTTGCGTTATGCAGTGTTTTTAAATTATATTTTAAACTGGGGTGCCTTCACATTTTATGCATTTTTGAAAGGTGCCCTGACTGAAAAAAGTTTGAGAAAGGCTGGTTTAAAAACTGGACAAACTTTTGTGTTTTAAGTTTTAAAATGTAAAAATTAAAGATTATATTAGTAAAACTCAATGTGTGGCTTTTGCACTTTTTAAAGTACACTTTTAAACATAAATACCCTGATTTAGGGTTTTATTTAGTTATAAACAAAAAAATCAAACTGAATAAAAAAAAACTGTATCTGATTAATTGATTAATCGAAAAAATAATCGTCCGATTAATCAATTATGAAAATAATCGTTAGTTGCAGCCCTAAAAAAGTCACACAAGTAAGTCACACAAGTAAGTTAAAAATAAAAATAAGATAAGTATAAGTAATAAAAGAGCAGCAAATATATAAAAATAAAAATAAAAAAATATAAAAAATATAACAGGGCAAAAGTAGAAGCTGTCCAGCTTCTCTCTGTACTGCCTCTTGGCCGCTGTGATGGCTTTTCTCAGTCCATACGTCGCAGCTTTGTACTCGTTCTCATTGCCTGATCTAAATGCAAGAGAGCGAGCACGCAGCATGTGACGTACCTGACTGTTTATCCAGGGCTTCTGGTTGGGAAACTTCCTGATTCGTATGGTGGGCACGATGTTATCAACACAAGTGCTGATGTACCCAGACACATACTCAGCATAATCCTGTACGCTAATGGAAGAGTCCTCCACAGTGGCTGCAGCTTTAAACACATCCCAGTCTGTCAGTGCAAAACAATCCTGCAGGGTGATCTCGCTCTCCGGGGTCCAGAGTTTGATCTGTTTGGTGACAGGGTGTGCTTGTTTCAGTCTTTGTCTGTAAGCAGGGTACAGGAACAAAGAAATGTGGTCCGAGTGTCCGAAGTGGGGCGGGTGCAGCCCTGTATGCACCACGTATGTTGCTGTAGACGTGGTCAAGAGTGCTTTTATCACGTGTGGGAATGTCAACATGCTGGTGGTATTTGGGGAATACAGTCCGCAAACTACAGTGGTTGAAGTCACCAGCAACAATAAAAACAGCGTCAGGATGAGCCATTTTTAACGCGCTGATGACGTCATGGAGTTTGCTGAGTGCTGCTGCGGAGTCAGCACGCGGGGGAATGTAAACAGCGGCCAAAAACACAGCAGTAAATTCCCTCGGTAGATAATACGGACGGCACTTCAGCAGTAATAACTCCACATCTGGTGAACAGTGCTCGTCAACAGTCCGTATATCTTCGCACCACGAGTTGTTTACAAACACACACACACCTCCCCCTTTAGACTTACCGGACGCAGCTGTTCGGTCGCCTCGGTGAAGCGAGTGAGTCTGTAGCTGAATGGCGTTGTCCGGGACCTTGTCTGAGAACCAGGTCTCGGTGAAAATCAGGGCGCAGCACTCTCTGATTTCCCGGTGGGTTGAAATCCTGGCTCGTAGCTCATCCAATTTGTTTTCCAGGGAACGTACATTCGCTAACAGGAGGCTGGGTAGCGGTGGTCGGCTAGCGCGAGCTTTTAGCCTAGCATGAAGTCCTCCCCTCTTGCCTCGCTTGCGTCGCCGTCTCCGAAGCACTCTCCTGGGGTCAGCGAACTCACTCGAGACCGGTGCTTCGTGGCCCCCGGGGTAGTTTTGGTGGTGACTCTGAGGGCGAACAATGAGCTGTAGCTCCAGCGGAATAGAACCACTAAAAACAAAGTTTCGTGAGTTGGCGATGTCCAATAATGCCTGTCGGTTGTATGTTAGCAGTGCAAACGAAAAACACAAAAAAACACACAAAAAAGAGGAAAAGTTCGAAATTTTAGCGTGGAGCGAGCAAACACGTCTGCCTCGGGGGGCGCCTCTGCCTCGGGGGGCGCCATGGTTGGCAGTCAATAAGGAGTTAAACAGAGAACACAATAGGATCATGTTTAACACTGCTTTATTTCTGCTTAATTTGCAAACTAACTCCAGCATACTAACGGTGCAATCAATTGGGTTTTACAAAAAATCACGGTGCTCGATAAATTAGTCTGGCTATGTGGCTTGGCTAACTGTAACGTACCAAACACATAGTTTGTATAAATGAGCACATAATTAATGATTTACGGCTTCGATCAAATGTTCACAAACATGTCTTTCAGCTTGAAAAACACTTTTTCTTTTTTATTTATGTGTGTGCATTTTGAATAACATAAATACCCTACTTTTCTCTGACCTGTTGAGTAAAGTCAGAATGCATTAGGATACGTGGACAAAGTCCGAGCGGACAGTTTCAGACAAACCCTGGCCGTTTTTACAAAAGTGGCCGGACTGTTTTCGTAGAGGCTAAAACAAAGCGCCCTCGTGGTTGTGGCTTGTTTTTCAAAGCAGCTCAAACTCTGCAGATGTAGTCATTTTGAACATGGATTACTCCATAGACGTGTAACGCTAGTGAAGACGGGATTAGCTCCGCCAGTTTCTTCGTTGACTACATTTACACTTTTCTGCAGCGAAGCCTCTAAAACACGACCCTTTTAAAATGTGGTCACACTCACAAACAGACAAAGACACGGACAAACCTGGATTGTTGCAGGCGTTGTCCCAGACGAGACTGTGACTCTGCAGCGGGAGGCGGACAAAGACGTCTGCTGTGAGCGAGTCTTCGTGTTTACACAGAGACAGAGACTGTAGACGATCCGGTTTAGAGTCAGAATTACGATAATAGTCGACACGCGGAAATATTATGACCACGAGCAAATGATTTCAATTGACTTGTGCAGATATGAACTCGCCACGCGCATAGTATCGGCTCGTAGAAAGACTTTTGGCGGATTGGGGGCGGGAACTACCGGTGGCACTGACCCTCCTGTGATTGGTCACCTTTCCAGTAATCCCGCCCCGTGATCCCTTGACCCTTGCACTATTTTGATTTACGGAAATCAACTTTGCTACAGATCGTGGGAGATTAAACAGTACTGGAGTGTGCTGACTCTGAGGTAATTAATTCTTAAAAATATTTAAAAAACGTTTGTTTAGAAAACATGTTGCACATTTTGCAAGTCCGTTTAACAAGTTAGCTTAGCTTAGCTTTGGCTGGTTTTTCAAATATTTTGATCTTGATTATTTCTCTGTTATCTTATTTGTTCTTGGTATAAAATAGAAAACGGTCTGTTTTTTACTTCCAGATGCAGATTGTGTGTATGGTATTTGGCAAGTAGTTAACAAAATTAACTGAAATGAAGAAAATACACAGCACATATACGTCATCTTAATCAAAGTGTTTACATAAATTTAATGTTTCTAAGGGGTGCTAAAGTGTATTCTACTTTATTGAATGACTTGTAAATGTCAAGGAACAGAATATAGATATTTTAGGTCATTAGGTGAGAATAATTAGTCTCCTAACTTTAATCTTTTTAACCAGGACTGCTAATAGAATACAGTAACTTCAGATGGTGATTGGATTATGGCAGTTGCAGGACCTCAAGATATTCATGTAAGTATATGTAACATGTGATAAACTTATCAAATGTGATATTTTGTCAAATAAATAATAGGGGTAATTTTTATAGGGCCTTCTCAGAAGTGAACTAATTTCCAGCCTGGAAAGCCTAATTTCAAAATTGCTGTCAGCTCTTGAAAGAACTCCTCTGGACATTGATTTTTTAGAATTTGCATGTCGTCAGGAGCTGTAGCTCTGGGAGGCATTGTCAAGACATGTGGATACCCCTCCAGAAATCTTACAGGGCTTACAAGAGTTTCTGAGGGTGGTTATGGAGCATGTTGGAAATGATGACGTTTTAAGCACTGTGGACACTGTAGCTGGAGAGATGGGCCGTCCTCGGTACAACATTGACAAATAAAGGCTGATCGAGTTATTGGACATGAATTTATCTGCAGAATGTATTTCAGAGTTACTCTGTGTTTCAGCCTGAAGTGTTCAAAGACGGATGAGTGAGTTTGGGCGATCCGCTAGACACAGGTACAGTGCTGTTACTGATGAGGAGCTTGATGATGCAGTCCAACGATAAAGAATGAAATGCCTACAGCCGGGTATCGGTTTGTCAAAGGAAGACTTATGTCCATGGGCGTCCATGTACAGTGGAGAAGAGTGACTGCATCAATGCATCGAGTGGACTCTCTTGGGCTTATCTCTAGACTGACAAGTTTGGGCTGTTGTGTGAAGAAAGTACTCAGTCAGAGGCCCTCTGTCACTGTGGCATGTGGACACAAATCACAAACTCATCAGGTCCACACTAAACTTGTTTAGTGATACTAATTATTTGTGTGTGTTTTAGATTTTATTATCTTCCCAACAGGTACAATATAGTTGTTTTCGGTGCAGTGGATGGGTACTCAAGGAAGGTCAACTTAAAAATATATTGCCCTGCATAAAAGACTGCTGGATAGTCTTAGAGTATTCAGCTAATGTCTGTAATGTGATCTCAAGACAGTGTACATAATGCCATACAGGTGATGTGTTTGGAAGGCGCAAACAACAATCGTGCTTCAAATGCATTTGCTGCCTTCAGAAAAGCAACTGAGCAACATGGTATACCCTCAAGGTAAGTATCAGAACATTTTTATAGCCAAAACATTTCTTTAAAGGTTCAACATGGACAAATGATGAGCTGGTTAATGTCCTCTCTACTGCCCAGAGTCAGAGCTGATCAAGGAATGGAGAACGTGAAGATCGTTATATGTTTACTGTACGTGGAAGTGACGGAGGAAGCTTTATATCTGGAAAAAGTGTCCATAATCAGAGGTGACCTTTTTTAAGTTGTTAATTTTGTGTTTTTGTGACATGATTACAATTGAAATATAATTATATATTTTTTATAATAGAATTGAACGTTTATGGCGGGATGTCAGAGTGTGTGTGACATCGAAATACTATGATACACTTTACATCTTAGAGATGGATCACCTTCTTGATGTGTCATCTCAAGGACCAAAAAAGGTCAAAATGAATCAATTGTTACAAACATCATTTTAGGAGTTAATAATTACAATAATAATGCAACCTGTATTTGGTGAGACTAACTTCCTCATTCTTCTTTCTGATAAAGAAGATCTTTTTGCTGTCCACCAAACATTCCTCCCAAAACTTAACACTGATCTACAGGCATCTGTAGAAGGTTGGAACAACCAGCCTCTGAGAACAGAAGGAAATAAAAGTCCAAACCAGATGTGGTACTTAGGAATGATGTCAAATCCAACAAACCAGCCAGAGAACCTTCAGGTAAAACAAGTAAAGGTTTATGCACTAAATATTGAAACCAGACCAGTACTAGTGTTGTCTGTTTTTAATTGTCAGGATATTCATGAGCCACACATCGACTGCAGGAGGTTGGTGTCGAATACAGAGCGGATGGAGGAATAATTGTGGTCCTGGAATTTGATATTCCCCTGACTGAAGGACTAGAGCTATTGTTGGCTCAAAATTTAAGAGACACAAACACCCGGGACCTTTACCTAATGTGTAGAGAATATGTAAATTATGTCTTGTCTGGTTAAAATGGAATTAAACTATTACAAAAGTTTTATTTGTTTCTTTATTAAAGCAAACAAGAAAACATTTACAACTTGCTTTTTACAGGATTTTTTATCGACATGTACAGCTGTCCACCCCAAACAGGGAAACTTGGATCATCCCCTGCATTTGTCTTTGGAACAGAACAAACTCCAAATAATACAGTTAACTATGAAGAAATACTTTGAAACAATGAGACGTTCATCTTTGAGGTTAATGTGATCTGAAAAATAGTTTAAATTAAAGAGGAACAGTAATCTTAATGTTTAACTAAAGCAGAGTTTTTAACTCTATTGAATCTTTGTTGAGATTGCTAATGTTTCTAGAGACGACTAAAGTCAAATCCCCCTTGGACTGCCTGTGTGAGGTTGTTCTCAAAATCAGTGGAAGTGTTTAAGTGCTTTATGGGTAATGTAATGGCAGTAGCACATGTATTGACGATTGGAAAACAGAGTGTGTGTTGTCCATATCGTGAGTCGCAGTCAACTACTAATCAACTTTCAACTACAGTGCTGGCAAAAGAGTGATGCAACATCTTTACTGTTTTTTCATTTGACATGATTAATTTATCAAAGAAAAGGTAGTTGAGATTTAGGAGCAGAATACAAATATACAAACCTTGGTCCTGCAGAAAGTTTATTATTTTGTATTCCTTCTGCCTTCTCATTGAGCCCTCCTCGCTGAAGTGAGGACAGAGAGCTTGAAAAATAAAGTCTGAATCCACCTTAAAATCAGGGATTAAATAAAATATTAAAGAATAAAGTTAAATTAACACAAACGTGCATTAAATTTTACGGTTAAGATGTTATGTACCTCTTTTAGGTCTCCAGGAACAAAAAGCTGCTGGAACAGCTGATGGTGTTGTGCCAGTTCCTTGTCAAATCCATAAATGTCTCGTCCTTCGTGGATCTGATTAAGGATGGGACTCAGTCTTACAAGTGAATGCAAAGTGAAGGCACTAACATAGAATATGAAAATGCTTCATTAGTTAGTCATTCAAAACAATTGTGAATTTGTATTAACATACTCCTGGATCGCCTTTTTCTGCTCAACATTTATTGGTCCAGTAAAGCCACACACCACAATAGCATCTGATAATTCCAAAAGCTTTTCTCCTTCAATGTTTTCCACCTTAAAAGAACAAAATTAATCTTGATATTGGTACAAAGCATTAACATAATTAATGACATAGAAAACTGCATTTTATTTTTTATTACTTCTTTAATCAAGTTGGTGATTTCGGATCTGTAAGTTCCAGTAAACCATCACTTTGTACTTCTCCATGGCACAAAAATGATAGGACCATCTAGTGAGAAAGTTTGGTGCAGGTCCTGTATCAAACTAGTGCAAAGATCTCCCACAGATCCTGACAAAAACAAACATACATGTTTATGAAAAAGTATTGAGGTTACCTGTTAGCACAATTTATTTCATAAATAAAGGCACAGACTTGAATTTGTTTTCCTGATCATCTGTGATACTATATTTGGGGTTTTGTCCTTCTCTGCATCTCCTTCAAATAAATGTGACTGAATGCCACGCATCATTTCTGTAAGGAGGAAAAGCCATTGTGCTAAAGAGGATTTCATTATTTGTTATGGCCTCGATGAGGAATACAAACCTGTGAGGAATTCTTTACGAAGGGCTCCTTCATCAGTGTATTTTTCTCCAATAAAAGAGAGTCGAAGGAGGTTCTTTGGAGAGGCTTGCTTCTGTCTGGACCACTGCTTAAGACCCTCTGATAAAGGGCCTCTCTTGTCACATTTATATTAAATGTTTTGGATTTGTCAACCTTTTCTCCAGGAGACTTTAGGATGTCTGATAAGCTAACAAATTAAAACAATATTAGCTTTATAAAACAAGACAGCTACAAACACAAACTCACACAAATAGAATCCCTGCTGTGGTGCTCAACAGTGTCTTCGGGTGATTCCAGTCTGATGCTGTTGATGTGGAGAGATGCGTATAAACATCAAATTCATTTTTTTAAGGACATGTTCAAAGGGATGGTCATGTGACAGACAAATCAAATTCTATATTGAATGAAATGTAGTAACTACCTCTCCCTCTGGCCACATATGCTGCATGGATATGAATGTAATCTTGTGTGAATTGTTTTTTAAATAATGGGCCAGACACCGATTAAAGACACAATTTCAAGCAAACAGAAAGAGATAATCATAAGAACCCCAATAACAATTTCACTAAGCAGTAAACATCGAGGTAGTTTGATCTTGTTTGTGTAAGATGTGACAGTGCATGTTTCTTTTGTTCAAATCCATACATCTACTCTAAAGATTGACCCAAAACAACACTCTATATTTACACTGTAAATAATGATGTCAAGAAGAAATGTAATGCTTAATGTCTGTGATTATCTTACATTGATCTCAGAGTCCACTGGATAACTGGATGCCTACAGGAATAGTCAATAAAAAGTCTTTGCACTTGCACATTGATAAAGCCCGGTCATATTCTTACATTGACAGCTGAGTCATTTGATGAAGTAAGATGTGTTAGATAACTTACTTCTTTATCATCCTCCAAGTCGAGTATTTCATGGTAGGTCTATAAAACAATAACAGAACAATCACAAATTCATGCAGGCTGTGACTATTACAGTGGTGGGAAAAAAAGTTTTCAGAGAGCCTTAAAATTTCACACAATGAAACTTCTGTGGAAAAATCGTTTTTGTTTCAAAAGGTGTGGTTGCATTAGACAGACACAAACAATTACAAATGATATTTTTGTTAATTGTTTAATCTGTCTGTCATTTCATTTTGTTCTTTTGCTTTTAAAACCACAAATGTTGTCTGCCAGTCTCAGATTTGCAGTACAAGTGTAAGTGTAGTTCCTACTTATACCACAAGAGGGAGATACCATAAAGTGAGCGCGTCTGCAAGAGCAAACACAACCAGGTTTGTCAACAGTTACAGGCAGTTAGCAGACAAGCATGTTTGTATTTGTTTTCAGATACTGTCTGTGTTTCAAATGTGCAACAGTCACATCATCAAAATAATCTTTACAAGTTTTGAAAACTTAAATATTGAATCTTAATTCATTATTTAGTGCCTGAAAACCTTTTCCCATCACGGTTAAGTAAGTAGATTTAGTAGTAAGTAGAAATGGAATGTAGAGAACAAATTAAATAGTACTTGTGTATCTACAATTCTTGCAAAAAGTTAGGGATATTGAATTTTGGGATAAAATGTCTGAATGCACCTAAAATGCACTTTAACTTTTACATGTGAACATCATTTGACAATCTCTAAACTTTTGAATGCACATGTCCAACTGTTCAATCTTTCAGACCAACGCAGCAGAACAAACACAAACATTAGATTTGAGACAAACAGAGGCTTTAGTTTGTGGATTTAAGTCATTGTCTGACACTAATTTGACATGATCAGCAAAAATCACAAAGAAAATAACACACTGCAATGTACAGACTTTTATACACAACACCAACAGTTAGACTCAAGTTATAGACCTGAGTCCAAACAAATACTAAAGCACAAAAGACATTAGAAGATAAACATAAATACATAGAGTTAATAATATTTGTGGAGTAAATATGAATGTATAATATTTAAGTGTGTGTGTGAGAGACAGGTACAAAGGCCCAAAAATATATCTTCTCCAAATCCTTTTAAAGCTTCTTCGACATGAGATTGGTAGAAACATGTCTAACTCATGGACACAGTGCCCTCTGCTGGACACAAACCTCCAATAGAGCTTGGCAACCGACGTCACAGCGCAGTGCATTCTGGGACGTAAACAGGAGGGCGCCACCATTTTGTGAGGTCACACAAACATTTATCAAAACAATGTTGAAAAGTGGATTAAATGAACTTATACCGAGGCTCAATTTCGTAATTTTAAATCTATGGAAGCCCACGTTCAGTTCACAAATGGCTGGGTCCATGACTTGGAAGCCTACAAATCGCTGAGTTGTGAAAACACCGTCGTCCGTACAAAGGTGAGTATCATCTTGCTTACCTACCTGTGATTAGTGAAACACACATCTTTACACAATATTTAATGTGCGTGATATACAGGCCTGCGTGCGCGATCACAAATGACCTATATATTATATACAACAATGTAATTTTCATTTACATTTTCATTAAATGAAAAATTAAAAAAATTATGTGAAATTAGCAACAGGACCCAAATATATATAATACTTGTGCCCACTGCTCTTTTCATTTACTGTTGTTCTGTATGTACACAGGTTATGCACTCACAGAGATTGAATGAGCCTCCTCTAAAGCCCTGGGTCATTGTGAGCAGCGCTGGGAAGGTGGAGTGTGCCCATTGTACCTGCATGGCAGGGATTGCTGAGACCTGTACTCATGTAGAATTGCACATAGGCCTACTCAGTTAAGAGTTGTTTTTTTAAATGTTTTACTTGACTCAGAGTATTAGCCTGTTACTTGAAACGTGTTAATTGAAATTCAGTGTTTCAAAGTAGTTCAATACAAGAAGCACAAGAAACAAAAACATTTGCAGGATCTTTTTTTTGTATTAATTTTTTTTAATGTTCAAATTGTCATCTGAAGTATTTAATGTACAAATAGCATACCATGTTCATTCTAAAGAAGGTACACACACCCCAAATACAAACATGTTCAATATCAGGAGGGTACCACACATTCACACACACCAAATTTCTCCAGGGACGAATGAGTGTCAGTAAAACCATTTGAAACTGTGACAGCTTCTTTGCAACTGGCAGGAAGGGCTTAACAGTAGTAAACATTGAAAACAAAATTGCAAAACATGGAAGTCCCGTATAATGCATTACCTTCTCTGTATTATCTTTGAAAAACTCTTCATCCATCTTCAATTTGTTTAACTCAAACCTAAGCTCCTATTTTCTTGCAAAAGGCGTGTGTTACTTCTGCACTGCTTTGCTCACAGAACTGGCATTCTACTCTTAGTCTCTTAGCCGCTAGTTGGTCTGTTTCTGTCGTTTCCCTGTATTCTTCCTCTTCCACAGCTGCCTCTGCTTGATCCCTATTTCCCTCTTCTTCTGCATCTTCTCTCATCTTCGTTCATGATGTTTTGATCATTGTGGCCTCCTCCCTCAGATTCTCTCAAATGATGTCTATGCTGTGTGCGGGCATGCCGATCTGACACTGTGGCTGTGACTTCAGAGTGACCCAGGTGCAGGGATGGAGCCCAGTCTGGATGAGACTCATCCATCTCATAGGCTTGTTTACCTTTGGGGAGACAAAATTATCCGAATTGAAACAAAATATTGCAAACAACAGTGAAAATGCTATATACTTCAGTTCCAACTTAACTCATGTGGCAAACAATACTAACAGGTGGCACACATTAGATTAGATTCAACTTTATTGTCATTACACAAGTACAGGTACAAGGCAACGAAATGCAGTTTAGGGCTAACCAGAAGTGCAATAGCAGTAAAGTGCAGGATATATACAATGGTTGCGTACGTGCAGGATATGGAGATGTACAGGATTTACAGGTAATATGTACAGTGAATATAAATATACAGATGGTTATTACTATAAAAGGTGAGTGTGTGCCATAAATATAATTACAGGTGTCTCTTCTCTATAAACAGCATTTACAGGTGAATATGTACTCTAAATGTAGTGTAATACACGCGCGTCGCGCCGCACACACACATACACACACTCACTCACTCACTCACTCACATACACACACAACCATACACACATACACACACAAACATACACACATACACACACATACACACATACTCACACATACAAATGTTAAGAGAATTTATCGTGCTTCAGTCATAGTGATCAAAAATTGGTCTCTAGAATCGGCTGGATTACCCCCCAGACATTCTGTGTGCTTTTTTTTTTATCACATTCATTTATCGCACTTTATTTGAACTAGCCTAACTTAGCTTGCTCACTGTGCCACAGTGTCAACAGAATAGTGCTAAGTTAAAAAATGCAAAGGAACCTAAGACTACTCCACTCGGGAACAGAACAAAATAAGAACACATAATCATTTGCTAAGTGAAGTTTATACACTTACCCGAATGAAAATGCCTGGAACACACTTTCAGTGATCGTGGGATGTCTGCGAAGTGTATGTCCGTGCGTCTTATAGCGGATATCCAGGCCATCCGTCTCCGCTTGGTTACATCGGACACACGACTCCCTTGATTCTGTTTCCAGGCCGGAAAACAATAAAAAGAAAGTCCGTTGTCTATTTTTTGCCCTTCGATCGTGAACGGACCTTACATCCAACGACACAACATGTTCTTCCCATAGCTACGATTAACAACAAGTGACCTCACAAAATGGCAATTTTTCCCATCAGCCACCGCGGCGCTAGATCAGTGACGCCACGCCCCCATCCCCTATATAACTTTCATCTAAAAGTTGCTGGTCATGTGATCTTCAGCAGAGCTCTGATTGGTTCTCACAGACCTTAAGTACAAAACTGTGACAAAGATCCAGACTCATGCTGTCGTCTTGGCCAGGTCACTCTTGGAAAAGAGATTTTTATTTTATTTTTCTTTCAGATCTATCTTTAAAAACACAAGTGTACTCATCAGTTTGTAAAACAGTGACAGTATTAGTTGATTCTGTGACGATGTGTTGGTCCATCCTCTGCAGGAGTAGACACCTCTATTTGAGACACCGACACCAGCTGAGTTTTCTTTCACTGTTTCCCTCTGAGAGTCCGAGGCTGACTTTAGTCTGAACCATTCATAAGTTCCTTTAAAGCCTCGACTTCACAGCTCAGAGTCACACTGCTCTGTTCTGGGATGGTGTCACTGGAGCTTTTCAGATGGACTCTGCGTCTATTTTCTGAAAATACAACAGAATAAGAAATGCAAGAAAATGGTTACAGTTACTGAGTTCAATGTAGGACATGGTGAAAGTAGTTTTATTGTTTGTTTGTCTTTTGTGAAAAAAAATAGCAGCTGTTGATGAATGTTTGTTTAATGGTGACTTTTGTCCTTGTTTTCCATATTTTAACTGTGGAGACTGCGATGATGAGTTGAATGAGTTTGAACTGTTTCGTGTGAACCTTTCCTCCATGAGTCCAAACAGAACAGAGCAGAAGTTTACATTAAAAGTGAGTCCAAGTCCGTTTAGTTTGGTCCACATTTCTTTTGAGTGACAGCAGTCTAAAAACAAATGTGTGTGGGTCTCGTCCTCAGAACAGTTTTGGTGCTTACATAACAACTCCATGAAACAGTGGCTCTGAGCGGGAGTCTGGTCACTGATATAAGCCTCTTATATCTCCAAGACTTTCATCAGAGTCTTTACAATCCAGGAGCTTTATCAGTGCTGCACATTCATCCTCATTTAAATATTTATACAAGACAAAACCACCCACAACAATGTCATTAAGTTTGTTCAAAAGCCTTTTTGATGTTAAACCGTTCCAATCCAGGACATATTTATGAGTAAAATCACCAAACAACAATTTAAACTCTGGTCCTGAGGTGCTCGTCCCACTCTCTTCCTCCAACACTTTTTGTCTCCCGCCCAACGTGCATTTCTTATAAAGTCTAAAGATGTGTTTTTATAAAGACTAGCATTTATTTTAGGCTTAAATCTATGTTCCCTAATCCTCCATGTTTTTTCTTTTAAATAAGACACAAACACAACATTGTGTTTCCACTTTTAACCTGGAAACACCATTTTAAGTGACTCCATCCTGAAGCTCACTGAGAGAGGCCCAAGGGTTTGCAGCTCTGTCGACAAAGCAAAGTCTGTAACTTTGAGGAATCTAAAATATAAAACATGTTTGGAGTTATTTCACACTTTTTTCTTTGCTGTAATTTCTTTGTGTTTAAAATCTAAAAACACGATTCCCAAAGATTTTGAACACTGTACAAATTGTGAATAAATAAGGAATGCAATAATTTACAAATCTCATAAACTTATATTTATTCACAATAGAATATAGACAACATATCAAATGTTTTCTCTCAAACATTTTAAAATGTAATGCCAAATATTGCCTTATTTTGGATTTCATGAGCGCTAATGATTTTGGATTTCATGGGCGGCAGTAGCTCAGTGGGCGGCAGTAGCTCAGTGGGTAGAGCGGTCGTCTTTCAACCGGAAGGTAGGCGGTTCGATTCCCGCTCTCCCCACAGTTCATACTGTCGTTGTGTCCTTGGGCAACACACTTAACCCACCTTGCCTCCAGTGACTGTAACACTGATAATGTAATGTAAGTCACTTTGGATAAAAGCGTCTGATAAATGAATAAATGTAAATGTAAAAACAATATCTCCCGGTTCTTTTGGGACGAGTGCTGGAGCTAAGACTAATGGCGCTTTTCCACTACACAGTACCAGCTCGACTCGACTCGCTCGACTCGCCTCGGCTCGCTTTTCGCTCCGTTTTCCATTGCAGATAGTACCTCCACAATAGTACCTAGTCGTCATCATAGCGACGCCGCAAGAACCTGTCGTGACGTAATCTTCTACGCGACACACACCCGCTACTCACACACATAAACAATGGAGGAAATCGAGTCTATGTTTTTTTTATCCTCGGGATGTGGCTGTTTCTCACAGCAAGACAGCAAACGTTGTTTCAGGAGAGGCTGAGGGCAGCAAAAAGAAACAATGCTGATAACAGGAGAGTTTGGGAATTACTACAGAGTTCAGACTACGACAAATCTGTTTTTCAAAGCCGACGCAAGAGGCTAAGTTATGCTAACGTTTACATATGTGTAAATACTATAAGTTACTACTTACAAAGTATTTGAACAACTTTATAGCTACCAGTATTACGTACTAAAATGTGTATGGTTTATGTGTTTCAGATCTGTAGAACAGCAGATCTACAACAGGAAAATATGTCGAGCACGGGTTGTGGTTGAAAACAGCTTTTGGTAGACTGAAGGGAAGGTGGCGTTGTCTCATGAAAAGAAATGACTGTGATGTTACAATGGTGAAATCTATGATTCTTACTTGCTGTGCTTGCATAACCTTTGTGAGAGTCATGGAGAGGACTAACAATGACTGGGATGCATCTGCAGCAGCAGAGCCTGTGGTGGCAGTGGCACAGGGTGTAGAGGAGGAAGGCAGTGATGTCGAGAGGGTCTGATGCGTTACTTTAATTGCTAAAAAAAATAAATACATTATCGTTAAAAATGTTGTCTCTGCTGTTTTAAGGTTATCACAGTATAAAATCTGAAAATACATGGTCAAACCCTTGTACAAAAGCAAACCATCAAAAAAGACACTTATTTGTAATAAGTTTCAAAAAAGTTTTATTTAACCACACACATACAAATAGAACAAACTCTAATATAAATTCACAAACAACTATATACATGTTACATGTAGTGCAAACAATTTTAAAAAATGCTGTATTTAATTACACAATATACATTTTCAGTCCAGGGGTGGTGGAACAGCGTCCCGCCGGTTCAGTGCCTGTACAAGCTGGCCCAGGATTCCCAGAAAGGCCTGGTTGAAGGACGACATTGCAGCAATCTCCTCCCTCCTCAAAGCCGCTTCTAGTTCTGGTTCAACTCCATCTGCTCCACATCAGATGTCTGCATCTCCCTCAGGACAGTCAGATGCTCCTGCTCCCTCTGTCGTTTCCTCCGTCCTGGACAAAAAATAATTACAATGAATGAATTACAATAAAGATAAACAATTTCACGTTTAATTCAAACGTTGTGTGCATTTGAAATTACCATGTGTACAGTATACTATACTGTACACATGGTACGCACACATTGTGTATGTCTCGAAAGTTATAAAAATACTGAACAGGTTTATTAATGAATCTTGATTCCCATAACTGGGAATGCTTCCTGTTGCTATGCAAGTACATTGACGTTATATTAATAATAATATATGATATACTAATGGGTTATAAACACGATTAATATTAATTTAATTATATTAATAAGTGTATATAGATTCAAAGACAACAGGCTAGAAGGTTTTACTTTTTCTCCTATTATATTGGTGCCAATGGTTCTGGTGCTGTTGTTGATGCCGACGCTGCAGCCGATGCCAACGTGGCATCAGTGGGAGCCACAGAACCATTCTCGCTCGTAAAAGGAATCTTGAATAGAAAGATCATACAAAAGTCAACACACTACAAATAACAATGGCAGGCAGCTAGCAACTAGTTAGAGCTAAAAGTTAGCGGCAATTGCTATCTGCGACACAAGTTTACAGTCTTCATTGTTATTAGTTAGCTTCAGCTTTCCAAAAGCCAGCCTAAAGAAAACAAAACTCTCAAGCAGAGTGCACCTACAGGGTTAATGTAATGTAAACTTAAAACACTTACCGTCCTCCATCAGCGACTCGGAGACTTCTTTGTTTACTCTTTCGTTCCTCGTTGCCCCATCAAGCTCTCGCTGGATCTTCTCTTCGGCAACCAAACAAAGAAAAGTCTGCACCTCCTCGTTTGACCACGGAGCATTTTTCCGAGTTGCCATAATACTAAAGTCTGGGACTGGGTAAATTATCACGCAATCTCTGGCCAAACTATTTAAAAATGGCGGGGTTATTCAGGATACTCCGTCTGGCTCTTGCAACGATGACGCGGTGAACAGTGACGATTCTCTCTGGCCAATCAGCAGTCTGTCGTGTGTTCACGTCACAATTTAGTATCGCCTCAGCCGGCTTAGAACCTCGCCGGAGGTGTCTGAAAAAAGGACCTGGAAGCAGGTACAGGTACAACTTTTACGCAGTGGAAAACCAAAAAAGGCGAGCCCAGTCGAGGCAAGTCGTGCTGGAACTGTGTAGTGGAAAAGCGCCATAAGAGAATAAAAACTATAAAACCAATGTATGAGGTATTTAGTGTCCTAATCTAGGGTGCAGTGTAGCATGCAAAGTGTGCAAATAACATACAGAAAAGTTATAAGAGTGCTTCTTATTATAAAACACTAACAGGTAACAATAAGAGGCTGGAAAGGTTTAATGTACATATAAAGAACAGCTGGAGGACACATTTGTAACTTATTAGGTCAATTGGCAACATGCTTGGGAATAAAAAGAGCCTCTCAGAGTGTCTTTCAAAGTCAAAATGGTCAAAAGATCACCAATGCTGTGGCAAAATATAGTGGAGCAATATCAAAAAGGAGTTTCTCAGAGAAAAAATTCAAAGAGTTTGCAGCTGTCATCATCTACAGTGCATAATATCATCCAAAGATTCAGAGAATCTGGAACAATCTGTGTGTAAGGGTCAAGGCCGGAAAACCAGACTGGATGTCCTACCATTTTAGTCGCTTAAGGGTGGGGGGGGATTATGGTATAACACGCTAAACAGAACCAATGTCCAGACTGAGAAGTACGTTTGGGGTGGGTTTCTGTTTATTCAATACAAAAACACAATGTGATGAATGAATATAGTAGTCCAGTGGTCTATGGCAGCAGGAGAGATGGATGGATGGATATTGCATATGTCCTGGAGTTAATCCCTGTGTGTTTGGATATTACCTGGGGGAGGAGTGCTGTTATATCAGTGACTGTAGCACTTGGACAGATGCATGTAACAAATCTACTGTTTGTCTCTGACAGCACCGTCTCCAACCAGCAGGATATCTCTGTCCTTCACTTTTGACATAAATTCTCTGTCTCTGTTTGTCTGTGTTATAATGGTGATGACCGGGAGGGCCTATTGTTTTTGCTCGGATTATTTATTTATTTTTTTTATTTATTTATTTTTTTCTTTTCCCAATATGATCCTAAATTTGACCCAGTGAACATGAACGAAAAGTCATTTTTATTGGTCCCAGCCTTCAAGCCAGCGAAAAAATTTATGTATTTGAAGTCGCTGAAAAAAAAATACGAAAAATGACTCAGTGGCGACCCCAGAAAAGTCAATGACAGTCTATGTAAAATAGACAAGCGTTTTTCTAGACTTTTTTGCTGAAGTTATATTTTTAGGCCCGAGCCGGTGATGACCGGTAGGGCCTATTGTTTTTGCTCGGATTTTTTATTTATTTTTTTTTTCTCTTTCTTTTTCTGCAAAATGATCCTAAATTTGACCCAGTGAACATGCACGAAAAGTCATTTTTATTGGTCCCGGACTTCAAGCTCGGCGAAAAATTTATGTATTTGAAGTCCCCGAAAAAAAATTACAAAAAATGACTCAGTGGCGACCCCTAGAAAAGTCAAAATACATTGGGCCTATGGAAAATGAAAGTGACTTTTTTGCAACGTAGAAAAATGAAACTTGGTACATCCATAGAACACCTCAGGGCAAACAGAAAAGTGTACGACAGCCACACCCTAAACTCAACAGGAAGTCCGCCATGTGGGGTGAAATGAGCGGCCACTAAAATCGCACACCTTGCGCAGAAAGATGCAAATCATTGTGTTTTAATCTAAATGGCCCCAAATTTGGTGAGTATCATCTAGACACGTGTGCCAACCAAATTTGTGACTTTATTGTTGATATCTTATCGGGTATGGGTGTGGCAAGCCTGTAACGAGGTGGCCATTTTTATGAAAATAAAACGTCTCTTAACTCTCAAACGCCTTCTCGGATCGAGTTGGACCCAAAAAGGCGTTTGTGCACATTCATGACCTGAACACAAAGATATGTAAATAAAAGGGTTATCTTTAGAAATGGCTCTCCAGCGCCCCCTACAAACTTATAATGGGACCCAAGAATTTAGTTTGTCATAGAGACATAAAATTTGGTACACACATCTCTTATGTCATGACGAGCATAAAGGCCAATGACAACCACCACCTATCTATAAATGTGTTGCCATAGCAACGTCCCAAATATGTCGAAAAAGTCAATGGGAAGTGAAAATTTTAGTTTATCGTGGGCAAATGAAACTTGGTACACACATCCAGCATGGGCTTATGAACAAAAAAGCCAATGGGGACCACACCCTATCACACACGGGAAGGCGGCCATTTTGATTTGAAAATGTGAACCGACTTAAAATACACCTCTTTTTTAAAAGAACACAGAAAATAGCTGCTTCATTCCACAGACACCAAACTTCGGCAAAATGAGCTAAACACATGTATGTAAAATAGACAAGCGTTTTTCTAGACTCTTTTGCTCGAGTTATATATTTTTTTATTATAATTTGGTATATTTTTTTTATTATAATTTTTCTGCAAAATGATTTTCAATTTGACCCAGTAAGCGTGCAACTAAAAGTCATTTTATTGGTCCCAGACTTCAAGCTCAAAAATTATGTATTTGAAGTCCCCGAAAAAAAAATATGAAAAATGACTCAGTGGCGACCCCTAGAAAAGTCAAAATACATTGGTTCTATGGAAAATGAAAGTGAATTTTTCCAATGTAGAAATACAAAACTTGGTACATCCATAGGACACCTCAGGGCAAACAGAAAAGTTTATTACAGCCATACCGTAAACTCAACAGAAAATCTACTATGTTGGGTGGAATGCGTGACCACCTAAATCGCACCCCTTGTGTCTAAAGGCTTTTCATCTAAACAGCTCCAAATTTGGTGAGTGTCATCTAGACACGTGTGCAAAAAAAAGTTATCAATTTGTTTTTTGATACATTTGTGGCTGTGGTCGTAATGAGTCTGTGAAGAGGCAACCTTTGGGAAATAAATGCCATTTCCCAATTGCCAGGATCCTTCCTTTAGAGGAGGCCCCTCCAGAGCCACGGCTAGAGTCTTAGAAAACTCCTCAGAATCCTTTAACCGTGAAGTTTACGCTTTAAAGCACAAAATGCACTCCTCCAGTTCTCAAGGGAGGCGAGGGCCTTTATCGCCGCTTGCGGCTTTAATTATTTTTTTAATTGTTTATATTGTTTATAGTTACTGGGTGCTCATTGTTCTCTACAGATCATGTCAAATCATGTCATGTCCTCCATGCTAGTCCAAGCATGGAGTAGACATAACTAGGGACATGGCTTGACTTGCCATGGCATTGGCTTATTCTGCACCTGGAGCTGGGGCCTTGGAGGAGAATACACCTCCCACTGACAGCCCCCACTGCAGTGATACAAAATCTCATGTTTTCTTTACTTCTTTAAGCAAAACGCACTCTGTACCTTCGATATACGTGTGTTTGCTTCTTCTTGCAAGAATAAAACCTGGCCTTTCGCTTTTTATAATATAATCTGTCTCCGTGTCTCTCTGGAGAATATAAGGATAAAGAATTCTTATAACATTTCAACTAAAACACATACTGTTTTCTCTCGTCCCTAGGATGGTATCTTAGTGTTTATTCTCACTGCAGTAAGTCTTGCAAACCCCAGGTATTAAACTACACGGAAATACATGAATATATTTAGATATATTATATAGATGTATATATTTAGATTTGTTTGTAGCAAACAAACAGTTTAATCAGGTCTTCCCTAAACAGTACTTCCAGAAGTCTTTTTTAGCTCACAGAAAATGTCACAGCTGTTTTACCTGAATTGAAAGCCAGTGGTCCTTTTCTGCAGTCAGGCTGGTCTCCAGCGTCACAGAGAGAAGGTTCTGGCTACAACCAGTCCCTGACATTGTTCTTTTTCAGATACTTCAGTAGTAAGATACTTCAAGTACCTCTTTGAAAAGGGGACCTCAGAGTACTCTCAAAGAAAAAAATAAAGAAAGATAATTTTATAATTAACAGATTAATTTTAATTGAAAAAAAGTTCAAGAGAGATGGTTCTCCCACAAACATTAAAATCTGTAATTACCCGTCAATTAAAACTCAAAGTACTACATTGATGTGGAAGACTTGGGGGGGTTGTGATCAAATTCAGAAAATATGGTGGAATTCAGAAAATATGGTGGAAAACTGAAGGATGCCTTTCAAATGTTTGGAAAGACAGCTTTGTATTGACGCCAGAGACCTGTGTCCAAAATGAAATCCCCCAAAGGCTGGCAGACAATATTAGCATCATTGGTTTATAAAAAACTGAGTTTTAAAAACTGGAAAAATAAAGATGCACGAGTTTGAAAAATTGAAAATCATTAATGAAATATTATTTAAATATTAAGAGAACAATATCAGTAAAATCAAAATAAAGAAAAACAATTCAGTTCTGATAAAAGCGTCAGCTAAATGAATAAATGTATATGTATGATGTATAAGTGCATATGTAGTTATGTTTGTAGACAGTATGTAGATGTACTGTATGTGTTATATAGGTGTATAGGTACTGTATGTGTTATATAGGTGTATATGTACTGTTTGTGTTATATAGGTGTATATGTACTGTATGTGTTATATAGGTGTATATGTACTGTATGTGTTATATAGGTGTATATGTACTGTTTGTGTTATATCGGTGTATATGTACTGTATGTGTTATATAGGTGTATATGTACTGTATGTGTTAAATAGGTGTATATGTACTGTATGTGTTATATAGGTGTATATGTACTGTTTGTGTTATATAGGTGTATATGTACTGTATGTGTTATATAGGTGTATATGTACTGTTTGTGTTATATAGGTGTATATGTACTGTATGTGTTATATAGGTGTATATGTACTGTGTGTGTTATATAGGTGTATATGTACTGTGTGTGTTATATAGGTGTATATGTACTGTATGTGTTAAATAGGTGTATATGTACTGTATGTGTTATATAGGTGTATATGTACTGTAGGTGTTATATAGGTGTATATGTACTGTATGTGTTATATAGGTGTATATGTACTGTATGTGTTATATAGGTGTATATGTACTGTGTGTGTTATATAGGTGTATATGTACTGTAGGTGTTATATAGGTGTATATGTACTGTATGTGTTATATAGGTGTATATGTACTGTATGTGTTATATAGGTGTATATGTACTGTATGTGTTATATAGGTGTATATGTACTGTAGGTGTTATACAGGTGTATATGTACTGTATGTGTTATATAGGTGTATATGTACTGTATGTGTTATATAGGTGTATATGTACTGTAGGTGTTATACAGGTGTATATGTACTGTATGTGTTATATAGGTGTAGTACTGTATGTGTTATATAGGTGTATATGTACTGTGTGTGTTATACAGGTGTATATGTACTGTGTGTGTTATATAGGTGTATATGTACTGTGTGTGTTATATAGGTGTATATGTACTGTATGTGTTATATAGGTGTATATGTACTGTATGTGTTATATAGGTGTATATGTACTGTATGTGTTATATAGGTGTATATGTACTGTGTGTGTTATATAGGTGTATATGTACTGTTTGTGTTATATAGGTGTATATGTACTGTATGTGTTATATAGGTGTATATGTACTGTATGTGTTATATAGGTGTATATGTACTGTGTGTGTTATATAGGTGTATATGTACTGTAGGTGTTATATAGGTGTATATGTACTGTAGGTGTTATATAGGTGTATATGTACTGTATGTGCACTGGTGTCACAGCTGTGTTAGATTGTCTTGGATATAAATAAAATAAATTGGGAATGTGTAAGGTTGGAGCAGCTTCTGCTTCTGTTGTCACTGTGTCCTCAGACACTTCCTGTTCCAACAGACGTAGAGCTGATGGGAGCGGCCGTCTCGCAGCAGCACGCTCACATCTGAACTTTGATTATTGTAAAGTCATATGAAGCTGATCTTTGAGACTGGTCGGGCAGGTTGGGACTGCTTTAGGCTCCGACTCCACAGCAGTTCTTTTGAGAGCGACGACACAGACACAGGAGAACCAGCAGAGGACTGGACTGTGACAGGGTTTGTCTTTAAACAGGCGGTCTTCAGGCGACGCGTCCAGGTCCAGTGAGTGCACCTACGTTTGATTTGAATTCACTAAACTCTGCTGCTTTATTTCTACAAAAAGAAATGTGTTTAAATGAGAATAATCCACTAAAGCAGAATGAACTGGCTCAGAAATGTGAAATAATCTAGAAGAAGAGCTCAGAGACAGTGGATTTATCCCAGAACAGTTCATGTAACAGTGAAGGGCTTTATTAATATCAGCTGTTGTTCTTGTTCAACCAGGATCAAACCAAATGTGGAAAAAGTGAATAATAATAGGCAAAGTGGCTTCTCTAAGTCGTCTGAGGTTTTTACAGTGTAGGGTTTATATATTTATTTAAAGGGTCTCTGGAACAAACACTGACTTGACTTAAATCAGATTCTGACTTTTGAAAATGAGTTAATCCTGGCTTTGTAATTATTTGAAACTCTTAATTCACTGTAAACTCTTGAGTCTTAAGTCTGTCCCATTCAGACTCTGAGCTCAGATAAACTCATATAAAACAATAAAGTCTGGTTTTATGGAGCTGTTTACAGTAAAGTTGTTGGACTGTGATCCTCCAGAGGCTTATAAAGGTTCATTATTCATTTGTGAATCTGTGTAAAGTGCTGCCTCTTTAACTGGATGAACCTGATGGAGACTGAGGCCAGTGGATTTATTCCAGAACAATCCACGAGACACTGAAGGCCTTTTATCAGAATCAGAAGTGTTTATTAATGACCACACAACAAGTGCCTGACCTCAGCTCTGACCCTCTGTGTGAGGAAATCAAACAAACAGGACGACAATAAAACCAACAGTTACAGACAAACCATTGAGACAGTCCTCTGGGACAAAGACAGACAGAGACATGGACAAAGTCAGAGTTACATTCAGTTCAGGACCTGCTTTAGTGCCTTATGGCCAAAGTGTTTTTGAACCATTTAGTGGCAGGGATCTATAGCGCCTCCCAGAGGCAGGTCAGAGGTCAGAGGTCATGTTCAGTGATTTTCAGGACTATGTGCTGTAGTTTGTTGCTGAATGAGTCAAAATGACCAAAGCAGAATATTATTGAAGTGTTTGATTATGACTGTCTGAAGAAGAACAGTCTTTTATTGGATTTTGTCTAGATTTGGTGAAGGGGTCAGTGCAGAGGAAGATGGGACAAGTCTTTTCCTTCAGTCACACACTTTTCTCTGGGACACTTTGGACACTTTGGATCCACTCAGGTTTAACCAGTTTGATTCTTTTCAACAGCACTCTGCTCTGGCTTTAGTCCTGGCTTTAGTCCTGGCTTTAGTCTGACTTTAGTTCTGACTTTAGACCTGCTTTAGTCTGGCTTTAGTCCACATTTAGTTCAGGCCTGAGTTAGTCCTGGGTTTCTTCCTGGTTCTAGGCCTTGTTCAAAACTGCTTTAGTCCTGCTTTAATCAGGTTTGGACTGGATTTAATCAACCTGTAGTTTGTGTTTAATAAGGTTTGGGTTCAGTTCAGGTTTAGTTCTGACTTTAGACCTGCTTTACTCTTGATTTAGACCAATGGTAGTTTAGTTCTGGTTTATTCTTGGTTTATTTCCTGGTTGTGGGCCTTGTTGATTATTGGATTTAATCTTGGTTTAATCAGGTTATGCTTTAATTGATGTAAACATTGGTATAATAAGTTTTAATGCTTGTTAATCCCATTTTAATTTCTGGTTTTAATGTTTTTATGTAGTGACTGCTCTGTGGCTGTAGGGGGCAGTGTTTATGGTTTATGACTGAAGAAGAAAATGTATTTATAGAGTACGTTGTACCAAATTAACTCTGTGTGCTTTACAGAAATGACACAAAAGCAAAGAACAAACTTGGCAGAAAAAGATAAAAATAAAGAAATAAACAATAGAAACACAATAAATAAATAAATAAATTAGTATGTTTGTAAACAGTTTTTTTTTTCACATTTCTACATCATGTGACGCAACAGGAAGTAGCCAAAACTAGTTGAGCAAGTAACTCTATACGAGCAAAGGCAAAGCAACTCTCAATTCTCAGATGTTTTTTTTTCTGGAGTCGTTAACAGGAGGAAAACTATTTTACTTTTAGGAAATGCAGCACTTTTTCTTTTTCAAACATTTTGTTGATGAATGGTAAATCTGAGCTTAGATGAAGGTTTGTTGAAGTTAGTGGAGGATCTGCAGCAGGTTTTTGGAGACTTGTGGTGATAACAGCTGATTTAAGGGATGATTGGGACATGGGCAGAACTCAGGGACGAGTGAATAATGTCAGTCATTAATGGAACAAGGAAGGACAGGCAGGCCTTTACTAAAACTGTAGGAATGGACTCAGTGTTGGAGGCTTTGGATTTACAGATGATCTGACACATCTGTGGGACTGATGGGATATTAAAGCTAGACAGAGGGTTAAGTGTTTTCAGTGGAGCAAACCAAAAAGTCTTTAAAAGTAAAGTGCACTTGTGAGGTCTGTGGTGGGACTTCCACAGGCCTTAGACTTTATGAGTTTACATTTGTTCTTTAGCATCAGCCTCAAGAAACAGACTTTTATCAATCAGTTCTCTTTCAAAAGACAGCTCCACAACATTAACTGTGTCTGACTGTTCACACAACATTTAGTTTTTAATAGTGACACTTGAAAGGCTGGAAACACAAATGACCATAAAACCAATATTTATGACAAAGTCAACATGAAGCACATATTATTAAAGCATTGTCATGAAAACCTGTCAAAATTTATTGAAGAGAAAGGAGCATGTGTTCATGTATTTCTTTGGTTTAACAGTGTAGACTCTATAAGAACAATAAAACTGACTCTAATGTGGGACTGAACACAAATCTAATTTAACTCAGATTAGATCTTTGCTTTATTGATCCTGAGGCAGATTCAGATATTTACAAATGTATTTTAGAGTCACATATATGTATTGTCCAACACAAAGAACTGATGAGAGTGCTTTACTGATGATGATCACATGACCTTAACCCAGCTTTTATTCTACACATTCGATGGAACAGTTTTTATGAGGCATAGTTTAAGACTTAATAGTGTTTAAATGTGCTTTGTTTGACAGCAGCTGAAAGAAGACCATTGTTAAATAATATGTAGGTCTAAAAATGACACATTACTTTTGATTCTGCTTCAGAGAGAAATCACACAAAGACCTAAACACACACAATTATGAATAATGTCCAGGTCAAATATTCTAACATCATCTCAAATGCCCTGAATACAGGGAGTTACATGTGTTGGGACTATAAGTTTCCTGGGGAGGCCCCCCCAGGCCCCCGGCTGTTCAGTCCCACTGTTGTGTCTGATACACCTACAACTGTTCACATGCTTCTTTTGGAGACTTTAGCGCTTGGTTAATGAGCTCAGCCTCTGACCTGAATATTGTAGTGAGCTTTTGTTTTGAGCTTTTTACTAAGATTCTTTTACTTTAATACATTATATATAGTGCTTTATTATGGTCTATACATTTACCTTAATGATTGTAAATTATGTCAAACATGTATCCACAGCTACAATTTAATGCTTTTTACTTATTTTTTTACCTTGCGTTATTTTATTCATGAAATAGATTTTCATTGAAAGATTTAATAAGGGCTGGTCTAAGACTTAAAAGTCCCTGCCCTGCTTTTCTCAGACTTACTGTACTGTGTGGAGTACACTTTTCACCAACACTTTACCTTTTAATCAGAAATATTGTTGATCCCCAAGTCACTGGGATGAAGAGTCTTACTGTGACTTAGTGAAGAATTAACACTGTGTTCTTTGAACAGGCTTCAGTCCAGCCTCCGACACTACGTCTTGTTTCTGTTACAGCTGCACACTGTCCTCAGTCGACCTGACACTTTCTGATGGTTGCACAAGTTTGTTTGCTTGGACTTCATATTGTGAATGAGTTTATGGACCTTTGGAAACCTTTTTATTGTGTGAGTTCCTAAATAAAGTCTGCAGGTCTCATTTGAACCTACACATGTTTGCAGAGCTGTTTATTGATCACACACAAGTAAGCTCTACAAAGAGTCCCACAGTTGTTCGGGGGAAAAGTATTGGACCTGTTGAAGTCAAACAACAGGTCACTACAAGATTTAGTCCAAACTCAGAGAGTGTTAAACCTGTGGCTTTTCAGTTTCACACTGAATCTAAACTCTGAGTCAGTTACTGAAGGAGGTCCCTCTGAACCTGACCTGGTCTGAGCAGCTTTTCTTCTCTAACCCAGAGAAGTGTCTGCTGCGTCTGAAGGAGCTCTCTGATTGGACAAAACATTTCCTCATTCACAACCAAACTGACCATATTCACTTTAAACACAGTCAACACTTGGATTACTTTGATATATTTAGAGACACATTTACAGATTGACTTTTTAAGCACTTTTAATCCTGATCCTGACATGAGTCGATGACCATCAGTCACACCGTCTAAAACATGGTTCAGTGCTTTCACTGCAGGACTGTCAGGTTGGTCAATATTCAGCTGAGTTACACTCAAGCATTACATTTACTGAGATTTACACAAACATGCCCTCACATTCATTTAATGTAGGCCAAGAAACATTTGATGATACAGAAGGATTATTAGTAAATGTTCTTGTATTTCTATCTGACTCATAGAAATGAGATACTAATAAATGTAACTTTAAAGAAAATAAAAGCTGAATATAGACTCTCCTACTAGGTCACCTGTCCACACTCCAAATTCTGAAACACACAGAAAATCATCTTCATTTCAAAAAACAACAACCAACAAAAATGTGAATAAATCCCTGGCTCCACCTTCTTCTGGACGACTCCACCTGAAACACTAACACATAATCCTGACTACAACCAAATATGGCACAACTTCTAAACTGTTTGGTAACATTAATGATGGAGCCCTTTTGGGAAAAATGTTCTTAAATGAGACAAAAAAGGAACTCTCCAGTATTTCATTCATTTATCACATCCCATTAAACGTGTTTTAGACAAAATAGAAACACAGCTTGAGTTTTTGTCAAAATAAAGTGACATTATTTTGGACCTAAAAATAATTGAGTGAATATAAAGTGCAGTTGTCACTTGTGTTTGTGATATTAAAAGGACTTGACTCATTAAATGTCTAACTTTAGGCTCTTCCTGCTGATAAACAGTTAAACAGAGCTCCATCGAGAATGACTTTCCTCCTTCAGCTAAACTCAGAGTGAACAGACTCAGAGTCGACTGAACTCACTCTGAACCTGTTTCTGAAACAGGAACCTCTAAAATGTTGAGGATTTGCTTTATTGCCAGGGTTCTTCAGAGTTTAGTCTCAGCTGCATTAGTCATATGTATGTATTTAATATTCCTTCTTCCTTCTGCTGCAGGTCAAAGGTCACAGGAAATGAGCCGTACACAAGCACAGAACTCAGCCAGCAGCCTCCTGTCACCTGTGGAGTCAGTGTGAAGCCCCGCCCACTGCAGCCCCTCCCACCTGTGGAGTCAGTGTGAAGCCCCCTCACACCTGGCCTGCAGCCAACACAGGTGCGTCTCTGAGTCACTTCAGGAAGAAACACACAAACAAGTCTTTTCCTTCAGTCGCACACTTTTCTCTGGGACACTTTGGACACTTTGGATCCACTCAGGTTTGACCAGTTTGATTCTTTTCAACAGCACTCTTCTCTGGCTTTAGTCCTGGCTTTAGTTCTGACTTTAGACCTGCTTTAGTCTGGCTTTAGTCCACATTTAGTTCTGGCCTGAGTTAGTCCCGGGTTTCTTCCTGGTTCTAGACCTTGTTCAAACCTGCTTTAGTTCTGCTTTAATCAGGTTTGGACTGAATTTAATCTGTTTCATAAAGGTCTAATAACTATTTGTGCAGATTTATTTCTGATTGAGTCCTGAATTAGTCTTAGTTTTAATCTCAGTTTAGTCCCTGAGGATTCAGAGCTGCTTTAGTTTAGTGTTGAGCTGCAGTGACTGGTGTGTGGCTGTAGGGGGCAGTGTAGGACAGAGGAAAGGATTAATGAGTGTCCTTTACAGTTTGTTCACTTTGTGTCATTTTGTAGGGCTCTGGACTGAGCATGGATCAGAGTGAGCACAGAGAGGACGGAGCCCCTTCCTCTAAAACCACTGACCCCCCCAAAGCTCAGAGGTGAGATGAGGATCTCTAACGGTCCACCACTGTTCTCCCGGTCAGAGGTCAGCACTAAAACCACTGCACCATCTTTATCCACAGACCTGCTCCTGGGCCCAGCTGTGTCTCCTTTAAAAGTGATCACTCCATGGGACGATGGATTGATTTAAAAAAAGAACGTTGTCCACAGTAAGTCATCGTCAGAACTATTTGTAGAGTGATTCAAATAACAGCTTTGTGACCTCCACATCCTTAGAATCAGACAAACACATTAAAATGTTCACTGTCAGTGAAAAAGAAAAAGAAAACTGTCGACACTGAGACAAGTGTTTGTCTAAATTCAAATAAAAACACTTTACAGCTCAAATCTTCTACAGATGAATTCCTCTTGGGGATTTCTAAAGTTAAACTGAGTTGAATCTCTTCAGAGTTTTGTCCTGGTGGCCTTTAGTTTGTTGGAAAGAGAGGAGCACAACTCACAGTCATTAAACCCAAGTGTCATCAACCTCTGGAAACTGCAAAAATAAAAACATCTACTATTACAAGAGAAATCAGAAACACTGTCTTAAATAAAGCACTCAACACTTCCAATGTTGACTCTGAGTCCAGTCGTCTCCAACGAAGACATGAAGACATGGCAGGACAGCTGTTCCATTTGAGCTCGTGGCTCTAACAGTGAGGAGACAAAAAAGCACAAATGAACTCTTGTTGACAACACTACATCTTATTCATGTGCTTGTTTGTATTCATCTGTCTTTTTGTAACACATACACTGTTTTCAATCAATATGGGACGGCCTTTGTATTTCCAAGTGTTCTTTAATGCACCATCCAACAGAAATGGTCCCTCCCACATTCTGTGAAGACTCGTCCTGTTCTGCCTCTGATTGGGTAATACTCGCTGCCATCGTTGGTTTAATAGGGTCAGTTTCGGGGCCAGTGTCAGAGGAGGGCGGGTCTCTGGGCAGAGAGTTGATTTGACACAAGCAGCTCCAGAGACCCCTCCGTGTCTGGATCTAAAAGCCACACTGTCTCACAGTTCTTCAGAACTCAAGCATCTCCCGAGGCACACAGTGTAATGACAGCTTTTTAATCACGTCACTCATTTTCTGATTCTAGTCCAATACATTATGTGTCATCTTGTTCTTCAGACTGAGGCCTACAGTCAGACAAAAGCATGAGTTTAATAAGACAGACACATTTATCATATTTAATATCAAATCTAGTGCCTACATGAATAAAACATGTGTTCTGCTTGAGTCAGAATGAAGCCAGGCTTTTTGAGCCATTTCCAGCAAAAGCCTGAGACTTTGTGCAGAAAGACTGAGTGAGAGAGCAGAGGAGCAGAGGGAGAGAGGATCTGTGACATCAGAGGAAACTTATTACTGCTTCAACAAAACTATACATAACATCCATCTTAAGAACTCATTGTATCCAGTATAAGGCTGGACTATGTCTAAATGAAATAAATAATAGACAGTGTGAGCAGTGAGCAAGAGTGTTTTATTCTATCTGGAGTTGGACATTTAATATACCTCTTTATTTTCTTTAGCTCAGCACTAAAACCACTGCACCATCTTTATCCACAGACCTGCTCCTGGGCCCAGACAAGTCTCCTTTAAAAGTGATCAGTCCATGGGACGACTGTTTGAGTTTAAAACAGAAGGTGATCCACAGTAAGTCATCGTCAGAACACTTTAGAAGAACAACTATGGGGGGGGTGTCTCATTTCCACTAGAACTGATCTGAACACAGGTCCTGCCCCAGGTATAAACACAATCTGATCTGTATTTGTCAAACATTAAATAATTTCTGATAATTGATGGGCTGTAATTGCTGTAAACAGTTTGTGGTCCAAGTTTAATGAGGAGACTGGTCGATATGAACCATTCTCTTCCTTTGGTTTCACACAAACAACAGAGTCATTACAAACTGGAGGCTCAACAAGTCTTTAGAAAATGTCCTTGAATAGGTCTTTGAATTTTTTTATTAGAATGAATTCATATATTCATCACAGATCCTAGAGTAACGCCAGGATAATGGTTGGAGTTTTGTTTTTGTAAAGCAGGTTCAAATGCAGGTTCAGACCTGGATCCCACTTGTGTCTCTTTAGATTTATAATAATTCAGATCACAGCTCTGTGGCTCTGGAGTCACACATTTTCACAATTTACCCAGCATGCTTCTGCCTCAGAAGGAAAAGAGAAAGAAAAACAACACATTCATGAAGCTCTGAGAGACTGTGGATCCCCCAGATGGTCATTCAACAAAACTAAGAGGACACAGAAACCAAACAGACAAGAACCAGAGACAAAAGAGAAGAGTGTAGTTATCATTTTATGAGTCTGCAGTCCACCTCCACCTCAAAGAGAAAGGACAGTCCTTTGAGGACAGTGTAGCGTCTCTTAGCGCTATAGAATTGCGGTTTATAAGAGAGGTTATTGTTAGGCTAGAAGTACAGAATCAGAAGATCAGGCTTGACTGCTGGAGCTGGAGTATGTAATTAAAGAAAATGAGACAGGGATTTGGTTTGGTGGTGGTACCGTGTATTAAATGTGAAAGTCATACAAAAGATAAATACCATATACCCAATAGTTACTATTTACAATCTGCAGACTAAACAGAATAATGAGAAACAGGATAATGAGCTCATAGAACTAAGAAAAATTAGTTTTTTTAGTGCATTTAGATATTTACACAGTTTTTACCAACCCCAACCATCAGCAGCAATAGACCAATCCACAGTCAATTACATCCTCAAAGCAATGTCCATTTAATTGTCTGTACGTGAATAAATAATTCACAAATTTCAATGTCCATATGCAACAGATTGAATGTATGCGAATTCGTTGAGATAAACTTGAAAGTGGACAGGCTACAAGAGCCTCCTTCCAGACGTTGGAAGGCAGTTAAGTAGAGTGGAGGTTGTTCAGGTTCTTTGTTGTTCAGCTCGTTGACTCTTAGCTTGCCATCAATGGTTGATTTATCCAACCAGGCACACCTGGCCAAATCCCCGGTTTGAATTAGCCTCAATGGCTTAACCTTGACTTCAGCAACAGTGGAAAAGACTCCTGTGCAGCCGTCCTGTTACGCCTCACTCCCAACTCTAACAAGGAGAAAGCGGACAGGGCTTGTATGGCGCTGCCAGACACGCGATTGGTCGAGAAAGTCATGTGTGATTAGACGGGTTACAAAAGCTTTAACCCCCAAATAGTTGATTTTAGACGTGGGTTACAACAGCAATGTCCCACTTTAGTCCAGAGAGGCCAGATGGTTTGAGAGAGGTGTGAAGGAAACCATTTTTGTTAAAATGGAAAAAGACCTCTTTGAACAGAGAAGGTGGGCTCAGATTAATTTTGCCTAGTATTTTTAACAGTGTTCTGAAACCTAAACCAGAACAGTTTAACTCTAGAACAACAACACCTTAATGGAGCAGAATCACTAACGACTCTCCTGAGCCGCGAACGACTCTCACATCAGGAGTCAAACTGTCCTTTTAAAGCTAATGACTATGAGACCAGAACAATCAGAGTTTGTTTCAGGTTAAACTCCTCCCTCTAGAGATAAAGCTCAGCTCTTTTACCAGTTGATCTCAGCATTAATAAAGTCTCGGAATTAGTGACAAACGTCTTCACCTTGAAAACCAGATGCTTTTGCTTTAAGCTTTTCCGCACTTTTCAAAAGTAACTCAAAGACACTTTTTTATGTTCAAGTTGCATATGTTTGTCTGAATCGTTCAACAGAAAGAACTTTTGAAAAAAAGGTTGGTAATGGCCACTAAATACTATTTAGTGGCTCCGCAAGAACTCCACAAGAACAAAGTTAGTACTGACCAGGACATTCCATAATATTTTGAGCTGTTTTACTTACTTTTCTTAATTTTTTTTTTCAAAAAAAGTCAATGTCATAAAATTCAATCTTTAACAATGACTTTGAGATTATCTTTTAACTTTGTTCAATGAACCAGAATAATAAAGACATCAGAGTCTTCTGAACCTGGCTCGGCTGTGAGTCCTTCAGGAGCGACCGGTCAACGGGACGACCTCTGACCTTTAAAACAACAAAGTAAGATTACAAAACAAAAGTCTAAAATAATACAGAACATTAATAATCCAGACCTTACAGAGTCTATCAATAGTACAGACTTTACAACAGAGAGTCAGGAGTGTGTCACTGGAACAGAGAAATAATCAGAGTCTTTGTTGTGTCCTCATCCACAGAGTGAAGCAGCAAAGGTCAGAGGTCATCAGTGATCAGCAACAACAGACACAGCTGGAGTCCATATTTACGGTCTGTCATTCACTAAAGTTTGGAAATGTATAAATGAATGAGAACATGTTTTACACAGATCTGAACACGGACTGCATTTGTGTTGTTTATAATGTATCTGCTCAGCTTCTGGAGGAGAACATCTGCACTTTTGTCAAGAAGGAGCTGAAGAAGCTCCACAAGGTTCTCAGCACAGATTACCCAGAATGCTTAGAGCATCTGAAGGATGAAGATGAAGAGCAGAGGAGCAGCAGTGAGGCTTTTCTGAAGATCACACTGAACTTCCTGAAGAGGATGAAGCAGAAGGAGCTGGCTGAGCGTCTGTGGAGCAGTAGGACCATTTAACACATTTAACAAGAGGCTCACAGTCATTTTATATTCTCTGAGACTCATGGCTTTATCTGTTGTCTTCATTCAGGAAGGGTTTCTGGAGTTTGTCAGAGTAAACTGAAGTCTAACCTGCAGCAGAAGTTTCAATGTGTGTTTGAGGGCATCACTAAAGCAGGAAACCCCACCCTTCTGAACCAGATCTACACAGATCTCTACATCACAGAGGGAGGGGCTTCAGAGGTCAACCAGGAACATGAGGTCAGACAGATCGAAACAGCCTCCAGGAAACCAGGCAGACCAGAGACAGCCATCACATGTGAAGACATCTTTAAAGGCCCAGCTGACACAGATGGACCAATCAGAACAGTGCTGACAAAGGGAGTGGCTGGCATCGGGAAAACAGTGCTCACTCAGAAGTTCAGTCTAGACTGGGCTGAAGGCAAAGCCAACCAGGACATACCGCTGCTGTTCCCGTTCACTTTCAGAGCACTCAATGTGCTGAAAGAGAGACAGTTCAGTTTGGTGCAACTTGTTCAACACTTCTTTAGTGAAACCAAAGAAGCAGGACTCTGCATCTTTGAAGACCTCCAGGTGGTCTTCATCTTTGACGGTCTGGACGAGTGCAGACTTCCTCTGGACTTCACCAAAACCAAGGCCCTGACTGACGCCACAGAGTCCAGCTCAGTGGATGTGCTGCTGGTAAACCTCATCAGGGGGACCCTGCTTCCCTCCGCTCGCCTCTGGATAACCACACGACCCTGGCGGCCAATCAGATCCCAGCTGAGTGTGTCGCCATGGTGACAGAGGTCCGAGGGTTCACTGACCCACAGAAGGAGGAGTACTTCAGGAAGAGGTTCAGAGACAAGCCCGACACAATCATCTCCCACATCAGGACATCCCGAAGCCTCCACATCATGTGCCACATACCAGTCTTCTGCTGGATCACTGCCACAGTTCTGGAGCATGTGTTGAAAACCAGAGAGAGAGGAGAGCTGCCCAAGACCCTGACTCAGATGTACATCCACTTCCTGGTGGTTCAGGCCAAAGTCAAGAACGTCAAGTATAAAGAAGGGTCTGAGACAGACCCACACTGGAGTCCAGAGACCAGGAAGATGGTGAAGTCTCTGGGAAAACTGGCCTTTGAGCAGCTGCAGAAAGGAAACCTGATCTTCTACGAGTCAGACCTGAGCGAGTGTGGCCTCAACACCAAAGCAGCCTCAGTGTACTCTGGAGTGTTCACACAGGTCTTTAGAGAGGAGCCAGGTCTGTACCAGGACAAGGTCTACTGCTTTGTCCATCTGAGTGTCCAGGAGTTTCTGGCTGCTCTTCACGTCCATCAGATCTTCATCAACACTGGGCTCAACCTGCTCTTAGACAAACCCAAGAGGGCTACACTGCTCAGAGTAAAACCTAAATTAAAACATCTTCACCAAACAGCTGTGGACAAGGCCTTACAGAGTCCAAATGGACACCTAGACTTGTTCCTCCGCTTCCTTTTGGGTCTTTCACTGTCGACCAATCAGAGCCTTCTACAGGGTCTGCTGACACAAACAGGAAGAAGCTCCCAGGCCAATCAGAAAACAGCTGAGTACATTGAGAAGAAGATGAGTGAGGATGTGTCTGCAGAGAGAAGCATTAACCTGTTACACTGTCTGAATGAACTAAATGACCGTTCTCTGGTGGAGCAGATCCAACAGTACCTGAGTTCAGGACGTCTGTCTGAAGGTGGACTGTCTCCTGCTCAGTGGTCAGCTCTGGCCTTCATCTTACTGTCATCAGAAGAAGCTCTAGATGTTTTTGAGCTGAAGAAATACTCTGCTTTAGAGGAAGCTCTCCTGAGGCTGGTGCCAGTGATCAAAGCCTCCAACAAAGCTCTGTGAGTAATGACTATTTTACTGAGAAACATTTCAATACAATTCTACACTTCAAAAAATCTTTACTCTCCAGACTGAGCAGCTGTAACCTGTCAGAGAGAAGCTGTGAAGCTCTGTCCTCAGTCCTCAGCTCCCAGTCCTCTAGTCTGAGAGACCTGGATCTCAGTAACAATGACTTGAAGGACTCAGGGCTGAAGATGTTGTCTGTTGGACTGAAGAGTCCTCATTGTAAACTGGAACAACTCAGGTCTGATTGGATTTAATGTGTCTTTAACTCCTTTCCTCTCTCTGAATCATTCATTTTCAACCACATAGTCTATCACAGCAGCTTTGGACCTTAGGCAGGCCCAAATGGCCAGTTAGTCGCAGGGCTGACATTTAGAGACAGACAGTGACAGACAACCATTCACTCTCACATTCATTCACTAGGGACACTTTAGAGTTGCCTATGCATGTCTTTGGATGGTGGGAGGAAGCTGAAGTACCTGGAGAGAACCCACAGTAACACATGGGGGACATGCAGACTCCTCACGGAAAGACCGGAGTCGGCCGAGGATGTTGGAGTTGGCTAAAATGTATAATTTATATATATATATATATATATATATATATATATATATATATATATATATATATATATTATATATATAATATATATATATATATACACACACAAAATAAATATTTAAAAAATAGAAAATATAGCAACAATGTGTCACAAAGCAGTGTAAGTTTGTTCCTGTCTCTGCCTGGATAGTGCATAAATTTTTTTTTGTTTTAAATTTAAGGTGTCCATGTAAACACAAACTACTCTTAATTATCTCTGATAATATTTACAGATTTTTCAATCAGTACAATTTGTCCAAGTGAAGTTTATTGTTCCAGCAGCTCAAAAAAAAACAAAAAAAAAAAACATTAGAACTGTATAAAAAGGATTTTTAAGGTCATTCAAAAGTCATAATAAATAATTAAAGCCGCAAGCGGCGATAAAGACCCTCGCCTCCCTTGAGACCGCGGGGACACATGCACTCAGAGGATGGCATTTCGTGTTTTAAAGCGTAAACTTCACGGTAATGTCAAATAACCGGGCCTGTGCTACTGCTGGGGTCTGCTACACCACCTTGTAATTTAGAGTTAAAGGTCTTCACAATCTCTGGTTTTCCTGGGAGCTGTCTGAACCTTTGAAAATAATAGATTATGCTTGGGCTAAGGCGAGAAAATCAAAGTACTGGCTGGAGATTTGAGATGACTCAGGAATCGCTGCACCCCCCTGTTTAAAAAGGCAAAATGTAAATATTACTTGTCTAAAAGTACAAGGTTACAAGTTCCAAAGGATTCTGAGGAGTTTTCCGTGGCTCTGGAGGGCCTCCTCTAAAGGAAGGATCCTGGCAATTGGGAAATGGCATTTATTTCCCAAAGAAATGGCTGCCTCTTCACAGACTCATTACGACCACAGCCACAAATGTCTCAAAAAACAAATTGATAACTTTTTTGGCACATGTGTCTAGATGATACTCACCAAATTTGGAGCTGTTTAGATGAAAAGCCTTTAGACACAAGGAGTGCGATTTAGGTGGTCACGCATTCCACCCAACATAGTAGATTTCCTGTTGAGTTTACGGTATGGCTGTAATAAACTTTTCTGTTTGCCCTGAGGTGTCCTATGGATGTACCAAGTATTGTATTTCTACATTGGAAAAATTTACTTTCATTTTCCATAGGCCCAATGTATTTTGACTTTTTTAGGGGTCGCCACTGAGTCATTTTTCGTATATTCTTTTCAGGGACTTCAAATACATAAATTTTTCGCCGGGCTTGAAGTCTGGGACCAATAAAAATGACTTTTAGTTGCACGTTTACTGAGTCAAATTGAGGATACATTTTGCAGAAAAATTATAATAAAAAAATATATACCAAATTATAATAAAAAAATATATAACTCGAGCAAAAACGCCAAGAAAAACGCCTGTCTATTTTACACACATGTGTTTAGCTCATTTTGCCCAAGTTTGGTGTCTGTGGAATGAAGCAGCTATTTTAAAGAGAGGTGTATTCTAAGTCGGTTCACATTTTCAATTCAAAATGGCCGCCTTCCCGTATGTGATAGGGTGTGGTCCCCATTGGCCTTTTTGTTCATAAGCCCATGCTGGACGTGTGTACCAAGTTTCATTTGCCTACGACAAACTAACATTTTCACTTCCCATTGACTTTTTACACATATTTGTGACGTTGCTATGGCAACACATTTATAGATGGGGGGGGGGGGGTTCATTGGCTTTTATGCTCGTCATGACATAAGAGATGTGTGTACCAAATTTTATGTCTCTATGACAAACTAAATTCTTGGGTCCCATTATAAGTTTGTAGGGGGCGCTGGAGAGCCATTTCTAAAGATAACCCTTTTATTTACATATTTTTGTGTTCAGGTCATGATTGTGCACAAACCATAGATTGTATAATAATTATGGATGATATTCGCCCATTGGTCCCCTATTCACCAATATTGTCATTACGAATGGGCAATAAAATGGCCGTTACATCCGGGCTTTTCGGGTTTTACTCCATAGTAAAACAATAGTTTTTAGATAGCATAAACCAACGTAATTTTCAAAAATTCACCCCCCCCAGAGTTGTCATGTAGTAAAAACTTAGCTCTAGAGACCGGAGCCATCTTTTGTACCAGGCTGTAAACATGAGTTTTACTCTTGTAAAGTCGCCATTGGGTTTCTCCTTATATTTCTGCTTTTGGAGCCTGCCCTCTGGTGGACGGAGGTATATCGCTGTATTTCACTGTAAAATCACCGTATGGCGGCGCCCTTACACAACGACCATTTAAGAGGTACCATGGGAGAGGCTTGGCACAAACGCCTTTTTGGGTCCAATCCGATCCGAGAAGGCGTTTGAGAGTTAAGAGACATTTTATTTTCACAAAAATGGCCACCTCGTGACAGGCTTGCCACACCCATACCCAATAAGATATCAAAAACAAAGTCACAACTTTGGTTGGCACACGTGTCTAGATGATACTCACCAAATTTAGGGCCATTTAGATTAAAACACAATGATTTGCATCTTTTTGCGCAAGGGGTGCAATTTTAGTGGCCGCGCGTTTCACCCCACATGGCGGACTTCCTGTTGAGTTTAGGGTGTGGCTGTCATAGACTTTTCTGTTTGCCCTGAGGTGTCCTATGGATGTACCAAGTTTCATTTTTCTACGTTGGAAAAAAGTTACTTTCACTTTCCATAGGCCCAATGTATTTTGACTTTTCTAGGGGTCGCCATTGAGTCATTTGTTGTAATTTTTTTTCGGGGACTTAAAATACATAAATTTTTCACCGAGCTTGAAGTCTGGGACTAATAAAAATGACTTTTCGTGCATGTTCACTGGGTCAAATTTAGGATCATTTTGCAGAAAAAAAAAAAAAAATTCTGAGCAAAAACAATAGGCCCTCCCGGTCATCACCGGCTCAGGCCTAATAATATGCAATTTTAAAGTTATTTAAATTATTTTTAAGTTATATAAATGCCAAATGTTTTTTTTTTTTTGTACATTTCTCATCTCTTTCTTCTCCAGACTGAGCAGCTGTAACCTGTCAGAGAGAAGCTGTGAAGCTCTGTCCTCAGTCCTCAGCTCCCAGTCCTCTAGTCTGAGAGAACTGGATCTCAGTAACAATGACTTGAAGGACTCGGGACTGAAGATGTTGTCTGTTTTACTGAAGAATCCGGACTGTAAACTGGAACAACTCAGGTTTGAATGTATTTTAATTTATAGTGTTTTCAATTTACTTGAAACAATAACACTGAGAAATAAAGTGTGGTGGTTTTGATGTGTCATGTTTGATAAAATTAGACAATATTAAAGCAAGAAATATGAGAATCATTAAAAATACATTTGTGAATCTTTGTGTGCATCTACCAATATACAATAAAGTGTCATTTGATTCCATAATTATGTGCGATAGGAAAAATAATTAACATTATATGACACTATGAGGAAACATTGTCAAGAACTTACCAGGTATTCCTTGAAGAAAGTGCCTGGATATTCATTGAGATAGATGACAAGGCTTTTCAGGATGCCCTCCCGCCTGATGCTGATGTCGTCTAAGTAGCGAGAAATAAGAGGATTTGGAGAAATGTAAGTGCACAGGGAAGAGACAAGGTTGTCTGAAGAATAAAGGGTTGTATTGTGGGGTTGTTGTAGGAAAGTCCTCAAACTTTCATTTGGAATTGTAGACAGTTCTGTGGTGTGCTGAATTGGTGAATGGAACATGTAAAGAGATCTGAATTCAAACACTATACAAGTATGCCATTCAGCATTTCTCAAATATGTTCATATGACCAGCTATTGTGAAAAAAAACAACAACATTACTATAACCACCCCAATTCAGTAAAAGGGTTTTTTTTCTTCTTCTCTACTAACCAATTCTTTGACCACCAGGATATCCCTGATCCTTGTTCTTTTACGCCTCCTTTCTTCTTAAAGATCTGCATTAGCTTGTGTGTTTGCAGTGGCTTGGTGGTGATCCGTATAAACTCTGCAACCTTAACCTGAAAAATATTAATCAAAAACCCATTTTTTGTTAAGTATAACTTCCACCATATAGGTATGCAGGATTGTTGGCTAATTAAATTTGCAATTATGCAGCTATTCAACATAGAAAATAAAAACAGTCAACACAAAGTAATGTTCTTACTTCACTCTCGCCGAACAAGGCAGGCCATCTGTTCCTAAAATCTTTAATCCATAACTTGTTAGTTGCCATAACTTGCTTGGAACCACACAGGTGAATCTGAAAAGTGTAGATATTAGAGGTGAGTACAAATCCAGAAACATTTATTTATTTAACAATAAAGTCTAAATTGCATCTGAGCACCTGACAATGAAAAAAAAAACATTAACATTTAGAATATATTAGCATTAATTTTACATGAACACTGAACAGATTGAATCAAAACATTTTTTAAACTTTGAAAGAAAATAAATAAATTACATAAATATTTAACCTTTGTGTTTGAACAAACAGTTTGAAGCATGACACTTTAAAAATGGAGGTTCAAAAGTTACATTCAAACAAACAACTTTGATAAAAAATGCTGAATACATATAGCAGTGTACTAGTCCATTTCTTTTTAACAATAAATAATTAAAAATGCATCAGAAGTATTCTTGAACTTTGATTTTAATATATTGATTTGTTTTACATTTATATACAGCCAAAACAATTCAGTGCACTGACAAACTAATGGCATTTATACATAAATATAGAAAATACTATACTGAATTTTTTGCATACATTAATGTTGAGATTTGTTTGAGTAAATGTGGATACAATGTGTTGTTTTTTTTGTTTTTTTGAGAGAAAGCTTTGGTGTCAAAAAGACAGTGTCCCGTGACCTAGTTAACTCGCTTGCCCCTGCCTGAGCAAAAGGGGGACAGACACGCAGACAGCGTTTACTCAGTAGTTTTGAGCAGCAGTTTGCCCCCTTTTGTTCCCGATGTTCTGAATAAGTCACTAGTTAGATTCGTTACGCTGGAAGTGACATTTGGTTATCGACATGACATAAACTGGCAAACAGTAGAAGAAACATGAACATAGCACGTTATTCTTACTTTAATCTCGAGCGAACATAAATGCCAAACAAGTTTAAAAGAGCTGGCGTTAACGCTGGTATTATTTAAAAAATAAAATAAAATAGATATATTTAAATAAAGCTAAAAGGATTTTCTTGTGTCACATTTAAGAGGGGCTTGAATAATTTTTTAGAGTGTGTGTGCACCTATGTAAACAGCTTATTTCATTAAATAAAATGATAACCACAGTCATCACTAATATTGTCACATAACTTTATCTCATTGATCCATAATCATCATTGTTTAGTTAAATTATTAAACATTCACTGTTCATTGTTTAAACAAAAGAAAACGTTAAACTTCCTTTGAAAACATTTCTTATCATGTTCCAGCAACAAAATTCCTGGAATAGAATTAAATGCAGCCATGGCTCAATAAAATACAGTTGGTTGTATTTGATTAGTTCTGATGAAGGCAGCACACACCTGGCTTCACAGGTTTGTCTCGAACAATAACTGTGTTTATCTGAGAAAAATGATCATTTAGTATAAATGACTTCTGGAGTTTTTGTTCCAATAATATTTCTAATGAAAGTGAATAAAAATAGTTGAGTCTCTTTTACAGTTAATATTACCAGGCCATATTATTATGCACAGTCCTTCCATTGGTTGTGTTTGGACATCCCATAATAATTAGTGGTGCTGTGTTGTGAGCGAGCTGCAGCTGTGGAAGTTCTTTTCTCTTGTATTTGACCAAACGACTGAAGCATAATCCAACTGAGAAAGTCCTAATGAATGAACAAGCTGTTTAATAGTGGCCATTCTCCAACCCAGACAGCTTCCACGGTTACACCTGACAGCATCATGTCTTCTACTTGTTCACTCACATTGTTTTCTAATATTAACTCTAATATAGGCTTCACTTTGAACAAATATGTTGAACCACTAACCATACATTTAGTTTTTTCACTGTTAATAACTCTTTTATTTCCTCTGATCCACTGTGAAACTAAAGCCAACTCCTTCTTTAAGATGTTCTTGAGTTGAGCTGCTGTTTGTGCAGATGCATTCATCCCAGTGCACTGTAGTGTACACATTTAACACTACTGTGTTCAATCCATGTGTGACACATGTTTGTCTGATGGAAACTCCAACATCATGAGGCTAATGAAGACAAACATGTTTTTAACTCTTGTTCCTTATTATGTCTAAAGAATGTTTGATTTGACACAGAGGCTGACAGAGGCTGAAGTCCTGTTTGTGAAATAAAACCTGTGTGTGTTTAAAAGCTCAGCAGCTGCTGCAGTTTGAGGAAGAGACACTCAGTTCACATTAAATATAACAAAAACAAAATGATGCTGTTTGAAGAACATAGAAAAGATGAACAAATAGAGAAATATATAATAATTGATAAAGTAAAAATAGAAAGAGTTAAAGAGGATACATTTCTGAAAGTAATCCTCAGTCACAGAAACAACAAACTGTTAATATTTGTTCAAAAGTGTCTAAAAGCATTGCTATTGTAGGATGAGTACTGTACGCTACTGTACTGTAGATGATTATAGAAATATTAATTTATTAATTTGGGTAAATTATCAACTAATATTTTTATTATCAAAATTGTATCATTGAGGGCACCACCCAGATAAGTTCTGGGAAACTGATTATATTTACTAAGTCTCAATTAATCTAAAGGAATAGAATTCTACCAGTTTTCGGAAAATACCTCTGATATAACATAAAAACACCAAATCAAGATCTTTAACGTTTTATGGGGTTTTATTAAAGATTATACAAAGTTAACATTTTAATGGGAAATGACACAAAGGGTAAATTATTGACATATATTGGGAATAATGATTAACACAAAATGATAAACAACAAAATTACTGACTATAACTTTGTGGAGGATAATGAATGTTTTGACTGATTAAAACTCGGCTGGGGAGTTTAATTACTGGATTATTAAGAAGGGGTTTATGGAAGGAGATAGGTGAATTGACTTGAGCTTATGAAATACAGTTTAGAACACCAAACTCCTGTTGTGTCACGTGCGGCTTACTTGGTTTGCTGGTACGGCCCAGTTCGATTTCCGTCACAGGTCCAAAGGTTTGCTTCGGAGCTCTGAAGCGGCGCGTCTGGGGCTTAGAAGAGACCGCTTTCACAAGGTGTCCGTCACGTGACTGGATGCCGCGGGCTGGTTCAGCTGGGCGGCCGGGAGCGGAGTTGATGAAAGGCGTCAACTGTATACAGCTCGATATCTCTGCCGTTGGCATGGGCAGGAACAGATTATAGTCTTTGAAAACTGTCGCTAGACCACTGAAAAAGGGTCTCTCGGGAGTCGTTCCTCTGGCGTAAAACGGCTGTGAGGGATTTGGTTTAGGCCTGTATCTACATTTACATTTACATTTATTCATTTAGCTGACGCTTTTATCCAAAGCAACTTACATTCTTCTAATGTAATTACCAGTGTTACAGTCACTGGAGGCAAGGTGGGTTAAGTGTCTTGCCCAAGGACACAACGACAGTATGAACTGTGGGGAGAGCGGGAATCGAACCACCTATCTTCCGGTTGAAGGACGACCGCTCTACCCACTGAGCTACTGCCGCCCCGGCATCTCTTACAGAACTACAAATTCCCTTCCGTCTCCGGGAGATGACGTCAAAAAAAAGAGTCTTACAAAGATAATCAATGTGTGGCTGTTTAAAGAAAATCACGTTGTATGGAGGGTACAACGGGTCTAGAAAAATTTAAAGATAAGTTGATAAGACTCCGAGGCGGACGGGAGTAGGCTTAAGAGAGAGAATAAGAGCCTGAGGACGTAAAAGAAGAGAGGTTAAGCGAAGACTAAGAGGGCAGGATTTAAGAGCAAGAGAGCGATTTCGGCTTGTTTTGAGGCCAATACACAAAAATTGTATTTTCAAAGAACCGTAACTGTCACGTCCTGGGCCCAGCCAGTCTACAGGCTCAGAGATAACACCTTTGATCTGCTCTGCGATGGAGAAGGTAAAGCCGTTAATTAGAGTTATTCCTGAGTTTTCTCCTTAGAAAAACAACGGCCCATCTGTTTTGCATTAACGGGGGTTGTTAAAAGTCCTTTTCTGTTGGTAAAGCAAACACTTTCTGGGTCTGAAGAAGGGGTTTTACAGCATAAATCGTCAGTGCGCGACATTTTAGTGCTGTAAACCTTGGTGTGACCTGAGTGTGATACAATCGATGACCTGGATCTGGTGTCCTGGTCGCTACACTATAATTATCATTATTTATTATTATATCAGTTTATTTCAGTCAATACAAAAAAGAAGAAAAAGAATACAATATTTGTATATAAACATAACTTAAATAAAGGACAGATGTAGACATGTTCTAAATCAGAACGCTCTCTCCATCTTCTATTGTTCACTCATTGTAGTCGAGCAGAGAGAATCCAAATAATGTAGTGAGGCTGATAGGTGGGTTTATCCAGGTTTATTCAGATATATCTGAGTTCACTCACACACAAGCACAGACTGACCAAGAGTAGAAGAAACACAGTCCTTAAAGACCTCCTAGAAAATCACATCTGTTTTACATTATTGTCTGCCCTATTGTAGAGACGGGTCTTTGTCCCAGGAAACCATAATCATATTAAGTCTTGATAGGTTTATAATCTCTCCTGGACGGGGGTTTAGGGGTCTTGCTTCCTGGGGTCTTATACATTGACCACACATAATATTACCACAGAGAGAGAAGAGCCGATGTAATAAGATTAAACATCCAATCTCTCCAGATAGGAGATAGGACATAGGAGATAGGAGATAGGGGCCTCACTTCCTGGTGCTCCACACTTTGACTCCATACATCCTCACAAGACTACGACCCACGAGAAGAACTCATGTTATAAGATCAAACATTAAACATGCATTTTCTAAAGACATAAAAATGACATGATCTGACTTTATTAACGACTGAAGTCTGGAGAAATACCTTCAAGACTCGTTTAGAGACATTATACAGACTCAAGTAAAAACCATCAGAACTGTACATAATGTTGGATTTACAGATCATACTGTTCCTAAAATCATATTCTATAAAACCTGATCAAATTAAAAACACGATTGATTTTATTTAAAGCTGGGCACAACCAGCTCCAGAGCAACATTCAAAGAATGTTTGTAAATCAAGAAGGAAACTATAATTTAAAGAAGAAAATATTCTTTTAAAGAACAGTGTGTACAAGCCACAAAAGTCAGTGTATCACCCGAAGTGACTTTGTGCAACAGACTGGAAAAAAATATAGGAATTGTTGTTGAAGTTTAATTAGAGTTTAGTGTAAAATCCTGTAAAACGGTGTTAAATTGACTGGAGCTCAGAGCTGCATGTGATCTGAGTGAACTTCTGCTGAAGTTCAGATTGATAAATGTCAGAGAACACATGTTTGATAAATGAGGCTCAAAGAGTGCTTCAGGAGGAACAATGAGATTGAAAAGAAAAGCTTGTGTGGATCAGACTGATGTAATGTCTCTGTTTTCCTTCAGACTGGATCCTGCTGGAGTCCACTGGATCAGACCAGGTCTCAGGAAGTGTAAGTGTGACAGTCTCATTGATTTAGACCAAGACATCTCTGAACCACAGGCTTTGCTCTAAACTCACAGAAAGATTTCAAAGCTTCAGAAATATTGGAGAAGCTCAGTTTGTCTTTTTGTACAAACTGCAGATGTTTCTTCTTTTCCACTTGATGTAAAGTGAGTTTTTTTTTTTCTCTGAGAAATAATGATTGTAAATGCTGTCATTGATGTGTCACTGAGCCTGACCTTTTGTTCACTCAGACAAACCCTATTCATTACTGGACTTACTGGACTTACAATGGGATCTGTCTCTGTCCAAACTCTGAGCCAGACACAAATTCAGGGACAAAAGTCATTTCTTTTCCACATTGGCCTGAAAAGTGTGTGTGTGTGACTCTGAGACAGTGATGGTTGTAAAAGTGATGCAGCAGTAGTTTGTTGCAGAGTTAGTGTGACTCAGACTCATAGAGGCCTGCAGACACCTTTTTAAGCTTGAGCTGTATGAGAGTGTGTCTGTAGCAGAGTTAGGGGCTGCTCCTCTCCAAACTCACCCCCAGTGTGTCTTTAGACCTGAACACAAGCCTCAATGCAGCAGGAACACACCTTAGAAAATGTGTTGGATTAAAGCTGTGTCAGTGACTTATCGGTACCAGAGCACAGCGCTGTTGGACAAAATGAGAGAAATCAAATAAAGGCACGTTTTACACACGTCACAATAAAAGTGAATGTGTCTGTTTGAGGTTTTAGTCAGAACCAGATCTGATTGAAACATTTGTGATAGGCGGTTTGATTCCCGCTCTCCTTAAACCCACCTTGCCTTGTATAAAAGTGTAAGAATGTTTAGTGAATGTATGTGGTGTTGGTCGGAGAGGCTGTAGGCGCAAAATGGCTGCCACGTCTCTGTCAGTCTGCCCCAGGGCAGCTGTGGCTACAGTTGTAGCTTATTAGTGACGTCAGAGGCTGGAGCTTTAGGAGCTGCTTTATGTCCTAACATAACTCCGTAACAAGTCCAAACGTGTCAGAACTTTCCATCCAACAGAATCTTGTAGTTGTGTTGTGAATCTTGTACATTTGTGTTAATCTCATGTGTTCAGAGAGGACAGAGGACTAACTGCAGCTGTATTGTGTCTTCTCTCCATCAGATTTCTGTGAACTCACACTGGATCCAAACACAGCTCACAGACGCCTCAAACTGTCTGACAACAACAAGAAGGTGACACGAGTGGAAGAGAAGCAGCCATATCCAGATCATCAGGACAGATTTGAGAACTGGGAACAGCTGCTGTGTTCGACTGGTCTGACTGGTCGCTGTTACTGGGAGGTCCAGTGGAGCGGAGGGGTTGATATATCAGTGTCTTACAGAGGAATCGGAAGGAAAGAATACAATAATGAATGTGGGTTTGGATTCAACGATCAGTCCTGGTGTCTGTCCTGCTCTAAAGATGGTTACTATGTTTGTCATAATAACAACCGAACCCGCCTCCCTCACTCCTCGTCCTCTTCTGGGACAGTAGCAGTCTATGTGGACTGTCCTGCTGGCTCTCTGTCCTTCTACAAAGTCTCCTCTGACCAACTGACCCACCTCCACACCTTCAACACCACATTCACTCAGACTCTGTTTCCTGGGTTTTGGCTCAACTCTGACTCCTCAGTGTCGTTGTTAACTCTGTGGGACTGAGAGTGTCCTCTTGTAGAGAAACATCCTCACTGCTGATCAGATAGTCCAGTCTACCTGACCTCACACACTCACACATGTTAGAAAAGATTAGAAAAGACTCCAAACACACTTCAATGATCAGAGATGGACTTTGTATTTTTACTTTGAGCTGGTCTGATTGGATAAAACAGAGGAACATTTCTTTTCCAGTTTCTTTGACAGAGACAGATCCCACACAGAAACAAACTGATGACATCAATCTCATGTTGGTCTCATTGTGTTTGTAGAGAAGGATCAATCACAGCATTTGTCTCGACAAGTGCTTCTGTACACTTCATTAATATAAAGGTGGATTTGAAATATGACAGAGATAAATGTGATTTGGGTTGAAATCCTGTGAGAAATGACAATAAAGTGATAAAGCCTAGTAGTACCATGCACACCTTTTTTTCCACTTGTATTTTTTTGAATTTTATATTAATTTTCTATTTACAAAATCAAGGATTTCTTTCTATAGCTTTTTGGGACATGCACAGAAAGTGTGTGCCTGTGTAATTTCTGCCAGGGTATGTAAACTTCTGAGCTGTAAATATAGTTTGATGTGCTGCATCTGAAGGTAGAGCTTATCTTTTAGTCTCTATACGGGTCAACACTGTCACTAAACTAACCTGTTCAGGGCTCTGTCTGAGTCCAGATGCAGTTATCACTTAAAACATATCAAGTTAATGTTGTCTGTTCTGCTGCTTGTGTGGACATGTTTTTCACTCTCCACTAAGTTGTTTTATTTTTTTATTTGTATTTTTTAAGCCCTTCAGACTGTTTGGTTAGTGGGTTGTTTTTATTCTCTATAGCGAGGTGTTTTCAGAGAAGAACCTTGTTTTCTACTGGTTTTGTTTGGTTTTAGGACCTGCTTGCTTTGTTTTCTATCACACCAACACAATGCATGTGTCTGTTTATTTACAAGATTATTAAGCCTTATATAATGTTTTATAATTACATTTTATTGTATCCAATTGTTTAAGTCGCACATTTAACAGAGAAATAAAAGTTTCCAGGTCACAGTCGGCAGCTGAGGATAAGAGCTGATGAAATGTGGAAACAGGAAGTGGAATGTGTCAATATTTATTTCTGTCAAGTTTTTGTTCTACACAGATGTATAATAGCTTCAGGTCTAAATGTAAAGAGATTTTTGAGTTTACAGTTCCTGTCGTCTACAATAAATATGTTCAACACTTCACTTTGTCAATTTAACAAATAAAAATGTCTTTTTTATTTCAATAGAACAGCATTTACTGTAGGAGCCAGAATGATATACTATTCTTTTATGGATAGCTTTTGTCTGGTTGCCAGGGTGATGTGTGGGTCACGTGGGTGTAGGCGGTGACGGTCAGTAGTTTTCACTCACTGTCACTCAGGTGTAGGAGGAGAGAGGGGAGCGGGGTAGTGGTAGTATTTTTTGACACTAGCGTTGTCTAACATTACCATCCGATGCATTTAATAACTGTGTTCATGTCTCAACTGAGCAGTTACGTGAATAAACGTCACAAGCATTCATTCTGGGACTCGGTGTGAATCTGTTCAGGCCGCACAGGGCCGTCCTCGGCCCCTCCAGCGACAAAAGGAACTAAGGAGTCGCCATTACATTTACACACAACAACCTTGGAGGTGAAAATGTCTGTAGGATTCTGTGAAAATATGAACATAATGCACACAGCACTAACTCAGAGCCTTTGAAGGATTTTAGAAATCCTGAGGTTTAAAAAAGAGTGTCTGAAGAACTGAGGTGTGACATGTTCTGTTCTGTCAAGTGTAAGTGCAGTGTTCTATTCTTCACTAAAGAGAACCAGCAGCTGCATATTTTTCACTAAAAAAGGAATGTTTCTTCAAAAAAAATCAATGCTATTGTTGAATGTTTTCCTTGGTTTTGTTTTGAAGAAGCTGTTGCATCCTGGGTGTGATCTCTCCATAAAGTATTCTGCTCCTGATCTGTTTGACGTGTGAGTTTTATTTTGCTCCTGTGGCAGCCTGAACAGAGCAGAGATGTTTTAGATACTTAAGAGTTTGTATAATGATGATAAAAGCCAACAACGCCACTCTGGGAATTTCACGAGAATACTATGGAAACAAGGACACGCACAGATTCACTTATTCCAGTAAGATTCCAGTATTTACTTATGTCGAGTGGCAGAAACAAATAAATAAAACCTTTATAGAGTAAAAGAGCTGTTTGTTTTATTACAATAATAAAATACCAATTCTAAAAAAGGGTCTAATAATCTTTAAAAGAGCTACATGGATTCAAGGGCTGAGGCTTACCAGTGGGAGTGTGAGGAAGGAGGAGGCTACATCCAGTGAGAAGAGGGACACCCACCACCAGGGGTCACTACTGCCACCACGTGGGACCTCAGCAACTGAAACAGAGCTAGTCAAATTATTAACAAGTCTCAGCGCTCCAAAATAGTTTCATACCAAATCAATAACATTCATATACACTCCCCTTGTACAGGGCAGGGGTTCAGTCCAAATTAGTAACAAAAGCGGTCCACCGTGACGCCTGGAGAGAACAAGAATCACGAGAAACAGGTCTGAGGTCAGTTTGTTAGTTTACAATATAAATACACAGTTGTCCATGCGGTAAAATAAATGAAGGGTGTTAACACAGCTCGCCCATGCAGCAGTACTGACGGAGGTAACCCCTCAGAACAATCCAAAAGTAATCACACTGAGTGACAGCCACAACCCAAGGAACAAATAAACAGCAGCGAGTCCAGAAAGAGAAAAGCAGTTGAGCAGCTAACTGTCCAGAGCTGCAACTGAGTGAACGGTGATTGAACCTGAAATGGAGTGCACCACTATGCGCCGCTCTATTCACCCAGATATATGCTATCTGGTATATTTTGGATCGTTTTTAGTTTTATCTGTCTAAAATAAAGTAGGTTAAACTAACCTAACCTAAACTACCTGCCCGTGAAAATGTCTTTCCACACTGTCACCGTCATTTATTAAATTGGTCACATTCATTATCTCCTTTGATTGACATTAAACATCTTTGTTAAATCCTTAAAGTGCATAAATGCATAATATTAAATATTGACAAAGATGACATGGTTTTAAAGATTTATTGCTTTGTCAAAGTTATTATAGTCGTAGTATAAGTCAATTAATAACATAAAATATTATTATGTTCACCCTGATTCAGACGTTTAGTATTTTTTATTAAAATTTGAAGCAGGGCTGAAGAAAACGTGAGCAAAGACACAAAAGACAATGGTTGTGTTTAAAGGTAATAGGAGCCTGTCTGATGTTTCTGAGGGTTTCTGTTGAGTCACTGTCCCAACACCTGCCTGAGCCGCGTTTCCACGAAGTCCAGACCCAAACTCAAGGAACAGGTTTATTTTGTGATTCGTAATTCAAATTATAAGTTTATGTTTCACGAAAGACGCTGAGGCTGGTTTTACACAGAGGTCAAAGTGACACAGGTTTAGGCTCGACGTGCAGCGCTCAGTCAAACCAGGTCTGAGCTGAACAGAGCTGCAGAGGAAGGAGACGCTTTTAGGCCCTGACTGTTTCATGTCACAACTTCTGCTCCTTTATAGAAAAGATAGAATGGATTTATTGTCACGAACAAAACAGTACAACAATTCACAGAGAGTTCAACTTATGCAAAAGGAACAGCACTGTCGACTGAATACACACCAAGCCTTGCATTAAAATCATCATCACAGAGTTTATTAATCAGTCAATCTCAATATAATGCAAACAATAAGTCCCACTGTGAGCATGAGTAACATTAGTAACATAAATGTCAGTATTACAACATTACTGGTTCAAACATGCAGCGGTCAAATGAAAGCACAAGGTAAGACTAGAAACAGCTGTACCTCTATGAAATAAACCCTTTCTTTTACAGACTCATAAATGGACACAGAGCCTCAGAGCTTCACTGACAAACTTGTTCTGAAAACCATTGGACAAGTCTTGAATCAACAGTGGTTTCTACTTTTTTACTTCCTGTCCATTCTCTGGCTACACTTTTTTAAAGGTGCAGAACTTGTGACATACATTTGAGTTTTCTAAAGTCCCTCTCAGTATTTCTGTTTGGAGTTTTCGAAGCTGAGAAGCCATTTTCTTCACTGCAGCAGTACAGGACTGTACCTCGTCGTTCACAGATGAACACACACCAGGATTTATTCACTTGTTCAAATCCGTTTAATGCAACACTGACACATTTTAAAAGATTACTTCACAATCAATCAATCAATATTTATTTATATAGCGCCTTCCAACAACCACAGATTGAACCAAGGTGCTTAACAACATTAGTAAAAAATAAACATATTTACAAATAGGTTTAAAACATATTTACACAATAAAAACAGATCAGTGTCACAGAGCCATTAAGTGCCAAAAGCCATTTTAAATAAAAAGGTTTTAAGTTTGGCTTTAAACAGAGGCCGGTCAGTGATGGAACGTAACTCAATGGGCAACGAGTTCCAGAGTTTAGGACCGCCACTGCAAAAGAACGATCGCCCCACTGTTTGAACCGGGACCGCACCTTCAGCAGATGTTGTCCAGCAGAACGAGAGCTTTGCTGGGTTTGTGAGGGGTCAGAATCTCACACAAATAAGAAGGTGCAAGGCCCGTGAGTGCATTAAAACAAACATTAAGATTTTAAAATTAATTCTAAACTGGACAGGGAGCCAGTGCAGGGAGTACAGGACAGGTGTTATGTGCTCGTGTTTACGACTGTTAGTTAGCAGTCGGGCAGCAGCATTTTGAACAAGCTGCAAACGGTGAAGTCCAGTTTGGTGAACTCCACATAGAGCGCATTGCAGTAGTCTATGCGGGAGCTAATAAAAGCATGGATGGCTTTCTCCAGGTCAGCACGACTTAAAAACGTTTTGACCTTTGAAAGGAGGCGAAGCTGAAAAAAGCTTGCCCTAACCACCGAATCTATTTGTTTATCAAATCTTAGACTGCTGTCTAGTTTTACCCCCAGGTTTTTGACAACATGGTTGAGATGAGGGGCCAAAGCAAAAAGACCAGGAGCTGAGACACTGGGCAAGTTGGATGTGCCGAACACAATACATTCAGTTTTATCCTCATTCAAACAGAGGAAATTCTGGGACAGCCACAATCTGATGTCCTCTAAGCATCTGTTGATGGACTGAAGACTATTAGGACAAGCAGGGACAACCGGAAGGTAAACCTGCAGGTCGTCATGTACAGATGAAAAGACATTTTGTGCTTTGAAATAACTGCACCTAACGGCAACATATACAAGGAAAATAAAACAGGGCCCAAAATGGAACCCTGTGGCACACCAGAGGTCAAGGGAGCCGAGGAGGAGGAGAGGTCACCAATACTGACAGAAAAAGTCCTCTCTGTTAAATACGACCTAAACCACTGCAGCACAGGTCCCTGAAGCCCAACCTGTTGTTCCAGACGTGTCAGGAGGACTGAGTGGTCCACGGTGTCAAATGCTGCAGTAAGATCCAACATTATGAGCAGCACTGGCTTTTTCTCATCAAGGGACAAGAGAATGTCATTTTGTACTTTGAGAAGAGCGGACTCAGTGCTGTGTCGTGTCCTAAAGCCAGACTGGAACTTTTCAAAGATCTGATTGTTTCAGA
>JALDQB020000123.1:0-141427 GCA_024416835.2 Perccottus glenii | reverse complement strand
GGTCTGAAGGCATATTTAAACTGTATTTCAAGCTCTTAAATCTGACATGATTTATACACTTCATATTTAAGTGCACCGAGTTAATAACTTGTAGAAAGTGTTTTTATTTTTAAATAAACTTTTAAATAACATGAAAGTTGATAAAAGCAAACATTCATTCCAGTCTGTCATTGAACATTCAACAAAATAACTAATATATTGTGTCAGCGGACTCATATTCAGACACAGAATGAAAATGGTTGAATATTGAGAGATGGAAATTCTGGTCTTTTTTTATGGAACCAGATTGCTCTCTTTCGGCTCCAAACGGCTCTTCATTTAGAACCACTTCTGGCTTTTTTAATTCAGACAAATATTAATGTGATTGAATAATTTACATAAGATATGTGCATTCATATCAATGTTTATTTACACCTTAAAATTTACATTATGAATAAAAAAGTAAAACTACAAGACACTACTAAGCCTAAACATGTGTATTGAACATTTTATATAAACTATCCAAAATAAAACCATACTAAGCAAACCACACTTAAAATATATATAAGATTATTAAAGCTAGTTATTTTGACTTTATAAATTCTACATTCTGCCTTTATGTTTGTTATTAAAATGCATCCAAATTGCTACATCGCTTTACAAGTCTTTCACATTGGTGCAATGATCTACTGCTGCTACAAGATCAGCAGATTCTGTAGCCATCTTTAAAAAACACCTGAAAACACATCTCTTCCATCAACACCTGACTGACAAACACTGAATTCTACTTCCTGTCTATCGATTCCTTCTCTTAAAAAAAAAAACATCTTTCCTATCTTTAGTTGTGAACACTGTGCTGGGTTGTAACCGACTAGTTTTTGGTGCACTTATTTTTTCTACCTTGTGTTGTTAAAATTGCTTATTAATCGTTTTCCTCACTTGTAAGTCACTTTGGATAAAAGTTTCTGCTAAATGACTAAATGTAAATGTATTACTCATCTTGTTTTCTGACCCGATATTTAGCAGGATCTTTTTCAGCTAAAGGAGCTCAGATTTCCGAAGCAACAGCTTCTTCAAAACGAAACCAAGTAAAAACATTTAACAATAGGACTGACTTTTTTTAAAGAAACACATTTGATTGTAATTTTACTCAAAACATTCCTACATTCCTTTTTTAGTGAAAAATATGTGGCTGCTCGTTCTCTTTAGTGAAGAATAGAACATATGGACATATTTTTTGTAGACGACAGGAACTGTAAACTAAAAAATCTCTTTACATTTAAACCTGAAGCTATTATACATCTGTGTAGAAAAAAAACTTGACAGAAATAAATATTCACACATTCCACTTCCTGTTTCCACATTTCATCAGCTCTTATCCTCAGCTGCCGACTGTGACCTGGCAACTTTTATTTCACTGTTAACTGTGCGACTTAAACAATTGGGTACAAGTAAATGTAATTATAAAACATTATATAAAGGCTTAAGAATCTTGTAAATAAAACAGACACATGCATTGTGTTGGTGTGAAACCAAGGTATGTATTGAACCGTGGACCGACTGTATTGTTGTATCCCTACAGCTTTTTGTTGTTCTTTACTCTGTACGAGCAGATTTAAAATGCTGAGAGCTGTTCTCACACAGATCCTGCAGTTTATACAGCGCTGTTCATCCCAGTTCTTCAGGAGCGGGTAAAACATGTCCATCATGTTTTGGCTAGTGAACAATTTTTTATAGAGTTTGTTTCATATTAATTGTATATTATATGCTCTCACTCCAGCTCCAGTTCATATGCTTATCCACATACACTTATGACTTAATGTCTTTAGCTGTACCTCCTATTGGCACCATGCTAATCCAAACTAGACAAAGACATCACATGCACTACATCTAATTATTGTTCAGGGACACTCTGTCCTGTACACTTAGTGGCATATACATGTAAACCTATACGAATCTATGACTGACACGTCAGCTCATTACACGTCCATCCAAGACCCTGGAGCTGAAAGGCGGGCATAATGTACACTTATAAAAACTTCAGGATGCAGAGTCTCATTGTGGTCCACACCTCCCCATTTCCACCTCAGCGTGTTGCTTTAGGTGTCGAGAAGAAGTCTGTTTAGAGTAAAATATCTCTCCACACAGCTCACATGGTATCACCAACTCTTGAGTGTGTTCAAGGTAATGTGTCCTAAAAGAACTTGAATATCTAAATGTCTTTCCACAATGGTCACAATAGTACAGTCTGTGTCCAGTGTGGATGAGCTGGTGTTGTTTTAAACTACCTGCATGTGAAAATGTCTTCCCACACAGTTCACAGTTGTATGGCTTCTCTCCAGTGTGGATGCGCTGGTGTTGTTTTAAACTACCTGCATGTGAAAATGTCTTCCCACACAGTTCACAGTTGTAAGGCTTCTCTCCAGTGTGGATGAGCTGGTGTTGTTTTAAATTATCTGCCTTTGAAAATGTCTTCCCACACAGGTCACAGTTGTAAGGCTTCTCTCCAGCGTGGATGCGCTGGTGTAGTTTTAAACTACCTGCCCGTGAAAATGTCTTCCCACACAGGTCACAGTTGTAAGGCTTCTCTCCAGTGTGGATGCGCTGGTGTTCTTTTAAATGACCTGCCTGTGAAAATGTATTCGCACACAGGTCACAGCTGTATGGCTTCTCTTCAGTGTGGATGAGCTGGTGTCTTTTTAAATTACCTGCCTGTGAAAATGTCTTCCCACACAGGTCACAGCGGCAAGGCTTCTCTCCAGTGTGGATGAGCTGGTGTTGTTTTAAATGACCTGCCTCTGAAAATGTCTTCCCACACAGGTCACAGCTGTATGGCTTCTCTCCAGTGTGGATGCGCTGGTGTCTTTTGAGACTCTGCACAGTGGTAAACTTGTTCCCACACTGGTTGCACGTGTGCATTATAGAAGCAGTTGCTGTAGTCAGCTTCTTTATTTAATGAGTTTGCTTCTGACCAAGGATCTCTTGTTTCTCTGTAAGAGACAGAAATGTTAAAGTGAGAAAAAGATCACTTTAATACAAGTTCTCAACATCTTACCAACTTGGGTTCAACCAGTTGAACACAGCATAAAAAAAAAAAAAAAAAAAGGCCCCTGGGACAAGAAAAGAAACAGCTTCACCTTTAAAACCCCGTCTAGATTTCTTTGCTTTAACCTTGCAGAACCTTCACAGACATGTTAAAAAAGAATACATTATTTAGCAACAGTATAATGTACATAATAGTTACTAAAATGTAATAGGAATAATATACCCCCACCCTCCTCCGTCTGCGTGCCTTATCTTGAATGAAAAAAATAAATTTAAAAAACACAACCTTCATCAATAAAAAATTTTTATTTTTTTATTTGGGTTTGTTATGGTGAAGACGTAGATGAGTCCCACGGTAAGGTTCTTAATTTACTGGTCTTTGTTCCCAATTTCTTATGGTCTACGACTAAAAGGGACATCTTAAATACAAAAGACAAAAACAATAAGCACTACTTTAGAGACAGTCACCAGGGCAAGCCCAGAGAACAGCAGCTGCTCCTCCACATTAAGAGGAGTTGAGAGAGGCTCGGTCATTGGTTCTGGAAGCCTTTTGGAGACTTTCTAACACGGTTCAAATAATGTTAAGAGATAAAAGACTGGCAAGAAACGGGCCTCTGGAGGGAAAAGAGATTACTCTGGGAGACAAGACAAGCAGCCGTAGCATGCAAAGCTGGGGGATGCTAGGGTGATTCTCAGGGCCTATAAAGATATTAGTTAAAAAAAAAATAATAATAATAATAATAACTTTGTGTTTGTTGCAAAAAACAAGAAAAAAAAAGCCGGGGTTTTGCTTGGTTCATTTGCCCAGATAAACAGTGATACATGGAGTTGTAAATAATATCTTCATCGCCCTCTTCTGGTGAATACAGAGTAGTGTTAGAACCAAGTAGAGCACATTTTGTGTAAATACTCTGCCACTGAAAGATTTATATTATAAAACTGCATGTTTAAACTTTAATTTCATTGTACTTGAATATTGTCTTTTTGATAGTGACCTGTGATTAAAGAGTAACTAAACCCTAAACCAACTTTTTTTAGTTAATGATCTGTAAGAATGGGGCCTTATTAGTGCTGTTCACTGATCTGAGTAAAAGTTTTGACATTTGAGTATAAAGTATATTAATTTTACATTTTATGGTGTAAAACCGTCTAAGTGCTGCCCTCCTCAGGTTGAACGGTAGTTACTGCAGTTGAATTTTTAGACTGAAGATTCTTTCCTAGTGTGACGTATACTGGCTCTACTAACGGCTCTCTACCCACGCCCCTGGCACGACCCCACCACACCCTTGGCATTGGCTCACGCCCCTGGTATAAAAACATCTTCCCAAGTAGCGGGTGTTCAAAACATCAGGCTAGCTATATTAGCATGTACTTGTAGTGTTGCTGGTTGCAACAGCACTGCTGGACTGCATTGCTTTCCAGTTGAGTTGGAAATTAGACCCCAGTGTGCACTTGGCCTGGAACACCGTGAGTTCCTGCTGAGAGCTGGAGTTTGCAGCGGGCATTTTAAGAGGGATTGCTTCTCCAACGCAATGGAGGTGGAAATGTGCTTCTCAAAACAGCTCCAGCTGAAAAGGAACACAGCTCTAACGCTGCTCCTGCATGGATTCCAACCACCGCAGCAGCGTCTTGAGGTGAGTGAACATACATTTTGAAACACAATTTATGTTTCTTCCCAGTAAAGCTAAAGTTAATTAATCAATTTTGTCATGTTGCTAGTTAGGTAAAGTATGCTAAACGTTAGCTTCAGCTGCTCCTGATACCGCTAACGTGCTAATGCTAATGAGGCTGCGCGTTGATGCTGTGTCCCAGTACACACAGACATTTAGCTTTACTCTATCACTCAATATTCCGTTAGTTATTTCTCATAAATGTGCAGCACTCTGTTGGACTTGTAGCAGAGATGCAGCCCTTGGCTCTAAAGACCTGTCACTAGCTCATGACTCTGGACTTGACATGAAAATCTCATGACTCGTGTAACAACCGTGAGTTTTGACTCAACACAGACTCAAAACTTGTGCGTCGTGTCAACTTTACAAATTAGATTGAAATTGAAAGCGCCATCAGTGTGTCGTTGTTGCTGCTCCGGTAAACCGAGCAGAGCTGGCGCTGCTGAGGAGACGGTGTATCGAGGCTGCAGCCAACCAGACCGACAGTAGACAGTACATTAAAAGACTAGTGCTTTCACGGAGGATATACAGTAATAGTAATGAGAATATTTGTGTTATTAATATCCTTTATAAACATTTTAAAATGAATTATATATAATACTGTAATTGTAAACAATAACACAAATCTTTTGTTTGGCCTAAGATGACCAGAGAAACTGGGTGCCAGTCTGAAATAGTTTGCTGCAGATCTGCAGGTGAAGCAAAGGTGAGTTTGAATACTGTGAAGCTTTTGTATGTTTAGTTTTTGTTTATTCTTTATTTCTCAGGCACCATGTACAAAAACAATAATCTCACAAGAAAAGATATGCTTTGTACCAGATTTAGAATTTCAGACTGTCTAGGATCTGATTCCATTGTTTGATGGTTTGAAATGAAAAGGCTGTTTGTGCAAAGGCAGAGCATCTTTTAGGGATTGTGCAGTTTTTGCACTGAGTTGTGGACCCAGATGTTTGGGTCTCATCATATAATCAAGATAACAAATCATTTGTGAAACTCTTTTTTGCAAACACCCAGGCCAGAACGCCTAATAGGAGTGTGTCATGTGACACAGACCCTGATGGAGCTGCCAGAGTGTCCCAGGACAAGCTCTACTCCAATAATGAGGGACAGTGTGAGGTGTCCACTGCTGAAGGTAATGCATTTATTCCCATTCTTTAGTTTGTTTTATTTGTTTTACTGTTATAGTGCAATTACTTGTTTTAAATACTCTAACAAGAACACATGAGGTGTGTGATAATCTATCATTTTATTGTCATTAAAATTGTCTAATTTAAGAAATAAAATCATGTTTATATGTTATTTTATTTTCAGGACCTGGTGACTGTTCCTGCGCTACTTCACTGAAGATACTTCATTCTTCAACTTTGCTGCTGTCTATCATCTTAGATTCAGACTCTGAAAACTGCAGTTAGCTCTATAGTTTCTGAGACTTAGCTTTACTTTGCTGACTACATTTAGACTAATGTAAACACTAATACACTGTTGAACACACTCAAGATTCTTAAAGATTTTGGAACAGCTCATGAAGTTATGATCAGCCCATGTAACACTGGCTCTGCATTTCATATCTTCGCCCATCAACTAAGTGCACTGACACAGTGACTTTCAAACACAAAGTAAAAAGCCTCTGTCCTGACTGTGCAGGATTTACAAAGTTTGGACCTGCCTTGAAATGATGTATGAGAATTTACTATGACATTTATTTTTTATTTAAATTAAGTGTGTATATATAAAATAGATCAATATAAAATGCTTACTGTAAGAACAATCTCTAAAGAATATAAGAATTATGTAAAGGCAGTTTGAGAAAAGGGTGTCATTTAGACATTCTTTTGTAAATGTTTATGTTGATACATGTTCATTTTGAGTTGACTTTATAATGCATGTTTTTAAACAATTGTTTTGTGTGTAACTTCAGGTATAACTGTTTCTTCATATTTCAATGTTTTATATACCAACTATATTTATAAATTCAGTATTGGAATCGTCTGTAAAGGACAGCACAAGGAGGTATGACCTGTACCTGCTGGCCCAGGTATCCCCAGCACCACCTGACCACACTGCAGCAGACAGGTGTCTATAACCGCTGAAAGAGCTGGTGCACATGTACAGTATGTGTAAGTGGAGGGTAAAACATTAAATTTACTTATTTATAAAAACATTGCTCTCTTCTTCCTGGAACTACCCTGTTTAACCACGTCTCACCAAAAAGCTGAAGATAAGTGTAACACTACAATACAAGTGTTAGAGCCTGTAACACAGGGGTTTAGTGCTACTGCCTCAAAGTCTGGATGGACTTATGCAGCCAACTCACCAACCTGTCACACCTGTGCATTACCTACAACATGAGAAACAATGTTTATTACTACTTTGTTTTGGATGTAACTATTATATTTGGTTAGTGTTGTGTCTTTTTTGCATAATACTTAGTAAATTAACTGGACTTGACACTGGTCTTATTTCATAGCTATACCTTGAGTATCTATAACACATTCTCTCCCAGGACCAGTGAGCAGCAAGACAAAAGTTTTTTTAACAGTTGTAGAGGGAGACTTGAAATCTCTGTTTTGTGTGTAATTAACACTAATTACCAAAATCAAACATGCATAGGTTTGCAATTTCTGAAACTTAGCTGTTAGCAGCTTTCACTGGCCCCATTCTCTTGTGCTGCAAGACTTAGACAACTTTGGGAGTTTTGAGACGCGGTTTGAGCCAGTGGCACAAACTGATAAGGCTCTAGCCCTGTGTGCACAGAAAAATCCTCGCTTAACCACACAGTCTCCATCTTTGCGAGTGGCAAAACTGTCGAATCTTCCACTGTAATGCTGTTTTTTGAAAAGTTTTTATAAAATGGTTTCAATAGAATGTTTTACACTGCTTTATTTCTGGTTAATTTGCAAACTAACTCCAGCATACTAACTATGTAATCAATTGCTTGATTTTATGTTCAGTTTGTATAAATGAGCATACATAATTAACAAGTCACAAACATTTTTACATCGTAGAGGCTAAAACAAAGCGCCCTCGTGGTTGTGGCTTGTTTTTCAAAGCAGCTCAAACTCTGTAGATGTAGTCATTTTGAACATGGATTACTCCATACACGTGTAACGCTAGTGAAGACGGGATTAGCTCCGCCAGTTTCTTCGTTGACTACATTTACACTTTTCTGCAGCAAAGCCTCTAAAACACGACCCTTTTAAAATGTGGTCACACTCACAAACAGACAAAGACACGGACAAACCTGGATTGTTGCAGGCGACGTCCCAGACGAGACTGTGACTCTGCAGCGGGAGGCGAACAAAGAGTTCTGCTGTGAGCGAGTCTTCGTGTTTACACAGAGACAGAGACTGTAGACGATCCGGTTTAGAGTCAGAATTACGATAATAGGCGACAAATATTATGACCACGAGCAAATGATTTCAATTGACTTAGAAGATATGCAGATATGAACTCTCCTCACGCATAGTATCTTCTTCTTCTTCTTCTCTAGTATTATTGGCGGGTCGCAACCAATTTTTCAGTGCATACCGCCCCCTACTGTACCGGAGTGTGTAATTCATGTTCTAGTACTTCAGGTTACATTCTATTGATAATATATATATATATATATATATATATATATATATATATATATATATATATATATATATATATAAAATAAAAAGGGGGATGGGCCCTATATTTTATGATCTAATCCTGTATATTTAAGAAATTTAAAGAGACTTCTGTAGCACTCCTTGTTACCTCACTTAACCCCAGTATCCCTTCTAAACTCCATCCCGTCCTAACTCATATATCTTATCACGTAAGATGTTCCTCTCAAAATCAAATTTACTACACTTCATTATGACATGTTCTACATTTTCAGGAACATTACATTCCTCACATTTATCAGACACACATTTTGTCATTAAGTACATCGTTGATTTTAACCCAGTATGTCCCAGCCTTAATCTTGAAAAGATCACTTCATCTCTTCTATATTTCCCTTTGAAACCCTTCACTTTAATATTTTTCTGAATGCTGTAATAGTGTCTCCCTTTATTGTCTGTGTCCCACTTGTTTTGCCATTCGTCACTCACTGCTTTTCTGATTAATGATTTGGCCTCTCCTTTTCCAAAGTGAATTTTCATTATTTCATCATCTTTTAATTTTAATGCTGTTTTTGCAATCTCATCAGCTTTTTCATTTCCCACTACACCAACATGAGCGGGACCCAAACAAATTTTACATCCCCACCATTTCTTTGTATTCTTAGCATTATTGTATATATTTCAATCAATAAATCATCTCTTAAGGTATTTTTAGAATTCAAACTAACCAGGGCAGCAGAGGAATCTGCACAAATGACTACTCTCTCTGGTCTCACCTCTTCTATCCATTGTAGCCCTAAAATAATAGCAACCATTTCTGCTGTATATACAGATAATTTATCATTAATTCTTTTACATATGCCTACATCAAACTCTGGTATATAGACTCCTGATCCTACATGTTCTGTCCCTGGATCTTTAGATCCGTCTGTAAATATTAGCATATAATTAAAATAATTCCTCTTCACATACTCTTCAACCAAATATCCTATATTATTCATATTACTTTCATTCCATTCTTTTTCTTCTCTAGAAGTTTCAAGTCCACATTATGCGTACAGGAAATATCCATGGAGGAACATTACCCCATACAGTATTTGGTCCATATTCAATTTTATTTAATCCATATTGTTCTGCTACAGTATTAATATTCCATCCAAATCCTTTTCCTTTAGGTTGTTGTGTATATTCCCAACACTCACACAGAACATTTACTGCAGGTTGTTCCTCCCCAGATCCTTGTAACTTGATCCAATAAGCTAAAGACAGTTTAGATCGTCTTAAATATAAAGGTAATTCATCAGCTTCTACCAGTAGTGCATTAGTAGGGGTTGTTTTCACTGCACCTATACTGAGTCTTAAAGCTCTAAACTGTATTCTGTCTAATGTTCTTAAAATACTCTTGGCTGCTGCTCATATACCATACACCCATAATCAATACACGATCGTATTAAGGCCCTATAAATATCTAGCAGTGATTGTTTATCAGCTCCCCATTGATATCAGAGACTGACCTCATGAGATTTAGTACCTTTTACATTTTCTTTCAACCTGTTTAATATGATTCTTCCATATACATTTCTCATCAAACCACAATCCTAAATATTTGAACTCTTTCACTCTTTCCATATTTTGACCGTACAATTTTAACTGTATATTATTAATCCTTCTCTTTCTGGTAAATATCATATAACAAGATTTTGTAACTGACATCTTAAATCACCAATCATATGACCATCTTTCAACTTTTAATATCGCATTCTGAATACTATTAGTCACATGTCTAATGTTTTTCCCTCTTTTCCATATAGCCCCATCATCTGCATAAAGTAATGATCCAATATCTCTATCAACATTTATAAAAATATCATTTATCATTATATTAAATAGAATAGGACTTATAGCACTCCCTTGAGGGATACCATTTTCAATATTAAAGTACTCCGACAAATCATCCCCAACCTTTACACGAAAAGTTCGGTTAGACAGGAAGTCTAACACCCAGTTGTATAGCCTTCCACCAATACCCATTTTATGCATTTTAATCAATAATCCTTCTCTCCACATTGAATCATAAGCTTTTTCAATATCAAAATATACTATAGCCATGATCTCTTTCATACTAATCGCCTTTTCTGCCTCATTGCTAACTTTAACCGTTGATCTTCCTTTACGAAATCCACTTTGGTATTTATTTAACATTCCTCTTTGCTCTAAATAATATGTCAATCTACAAACAATTATCTTTTCCATCCATTTACATAGATGTGATGTTAAGGCTATAGGTCTGTAGTTCCCTGCATTAGCTAAGTCTTTACCTGGCTTACCAAAAGGAAGGATCAATGCACTTTTCCAGCTATCAGGCATTACACCTTCTCTCCATATCTTATTAAACAGTTTTAGAATAATTCCCAGTACTTCTTTTGGTAATTGTCTAAACATTGCATAGCATAGTTGATCTTGCCCTGGAGCCGTATATCCACTTCCCTCTAAGGCCATTTTTAACTCATGTAATGTTAAATCCATGTCAAGTGCCGAATCTTCACTGTCTTTTTTCATAGTTACCTCACTATTTGTTCTTAAAATATCCTTTTTCCGTTGTTTATATATTTCATAAATGACTCCCACTATGTACACTTGCAAACTTCTTACCTAGTAGCTCAGCTTTCTCCTTATTTGTAATTGCCTGATGTTCTCCCTCTATCAGAACTGGGATTTTATCTGATTTCCTTTTCCCACTCATCTTTTTGATCATTGTCCAAATATCTCCCAATTTAGCTTCTCTGCCAATGGTGGAGCAAAATTGTCTCCATGCATTCTTCTTGGATGACTTAATTACTTTACGTACTATAGCTCTCTTTCTTTGATAATCAATCAAATTATCTTGGTTCATATTCTTTCTTAGCCATCTGAATGCATGATTTCTATCTTTTATAGCATTTTTACACTCATTGTTCCACCATGGAACTACTGTCTTTTTCTCATTCACTGTACTCATAGGGATACAGGTTGTTGCAGCATTAATAATCATGGAAGTCACTTCTACTGTGCAGCTATTTACATCACCCTCCATTCTTTCAGAATACTCACTACAAAGTTCTTTGAATTTTTCCCAATTAGCTTTAGGAAAACACCATCTCTCTATTACATAACCCTCCTGAACATACATATCAAAGTTCATGGAAGACAAAATTGGAAAGTGATCACTCCCTATGTTGTTGTCATTCTTAACATTCCATTCACATAAATGACTCATATTTACAGAGACTAAAGTAAGATCTATACAAGAAACTGAGTTTCTTGTAACATTAACCCTGGTGCCTCTTCCATCATTAAGGCAAGCAAGTAATCTCTCATCAATTAGTTCTTCCACCACTTCTCCATTTGTGTCTGTATAATCACTTCCCCACAGAGTATTGTGAGCATTAAAGTCACCACACCATATTTCTCTTCTATGAACACTTTCTGAGATTTCTTGGAATGTTTGCTTTGATAATTTCTTACACGGATTATAAAAATTGACTACTTTGATATTTCCTCTGGGACTACACATTTCTATTACTATACATTCATATTCATTTGGGACAGTTACCCTTCTGTATGCCAAAGTATCCTTAATAAATGTTATACATCCTCCACCTTGTTTTCCAATTCTGTCACATCTAACCCCACTGTAACCTGATATTACAAAGTCTAAATGAGGTCTTAACCAAGTTTCTTGTATACACATAACATCAGGTCTAACTTCCAGATCATCTATAACCTTTTTGAACTCTTGACCATTTGCAATTAAGCTTCTGGCGTTCCATTGAAGGATATGTAATACCATAATGAGGTTAATCACCTTGAGACATTCCATTATTTGGATTCAACATCTCATGAATCATTTCAGCTGTAACTTCAGTTATCCCCAGTATTTCTATGGCTGCCTCTACTATTGTCTTGATTCTGTCACTTTTTTTCTTTTGCTGTACTGCCACATTGACAGTCTAACAAAAGAACGCAATAAATTTGGTTTTACCCACAATCAGCGTGTCTTCATTAATCTCTCTTATCCATGGATTTATTTCGGTTTGCCTCTGACTAGACGTTGGAGATGTAATCTCAATTATTCTTCTGTTCTCAAATTCTTTTACTTTATTTATTACTTGTACCACACTGGGTCTGTATATTTCACTTTCCTTGACTTTTTTTGCTGCATCAGCATAAGACACCTGATTAGTTACTTTATATTTCTGGACCTCTCTGGCTTGTCTTTGTACAGGGCATCCTCCAAAAGCAGCGCTATGCTCATCACCACAATTACAGCATTTTACTTTTGTATCCTGACCACAATTTCCATACTCATGTTCACCTCCACATCTAGCACATCTTTGTTTTCCTTTACATTGCCCAGCAGTATGTCCCATTCTTTGACATTTGTAACATCTAAGTGGTGCTGGGATAAACTCTCTTACATCATAACTCAAATATCCCAATCTTACCCTCTTTGGCATCTCTTTTTCAAATTCTCTGCTAACTGCCTGTAACTGTTGACAAACCTGGTTCTGTTTGCTCTTGCAGACGCGCTCACTTTATGGTATCTCCCTCTTGTGGTATAAGTAGGAACTACATTTACACTTGTACTGCAAATCTGAGACTGGCAGACAACATTTGTGGTTTTAAAAGCAAAAGAACAAAATGAAATGACAGACAGATTAAACAATTAACAAAAATATCATGTGTAATTGTTTGTGTCTGTCTAATGCAACCACACCTTTTGAAACAAAAACGATTTTTCCACAGAAATTTCATTGTGAGAAATTTTAATTTTAAAACTTTTTTTCCACCACTGTAATAGTCACAGCCTGCATGAATTTGTGATTGTTCTGTTATTGTTTTATAGACCTACCATGAAATACTCGACTTGGAGGATGATAAAGAAGTAAGTTATCTAACACATCTTACTTCATCAAATGACTCAGCTGTCAATGTAAGAATATGACCGGGCTTTATCAATGTGCAAGTGCAAAGACTTTTTATTGACTATTCCTGTAGACATCCAGTTATCCAGTGGACTCTGAGATCAATGTAAGATAATCACAGACATTAACCATTACATTTCTTCTTGACATCATTATTTACAGTGTAAATATAGAGTGTTGTTTTGGGTTAATCTTTAGAGTAGATGTATGGATTTGAACAAAAGAAACATGCACTGTCACATCTTACACAAACAAGATCAAACTACCTTGATGTTTACTGCTTAGTGAACTTGTTATTGGGGTTCTTATGATTATCTCTTTCTGTTTTCTTGAAATTGTGTCTTTAATCGGTGTCTTGCCCATTATTTAAAAAACAATTCACACAAGATTACATTCATATCCATGCAGCATATGTGGCCAGAGGGAGAGGTAGTTACTACATTTCATTCAATATAGAATTTGATTTGTCTGTCACATGACCATCCCTTTGACCATGTCCTTAAAAAAATGAATTTGATGTTTATACGCATCTCTCCACATCAACAGCATCACACTGGAATCACCCGAAGACACTGTTGAGCACCACAGCAGGGATTCTATTTGTGTGAGTTTGTGTTTGTAGCTGTCTTGTTTTATAAAGCTAATATTGTTGTAATTTGTGAGCTTATCAGACATCCTAAAGTCTCTTGGAGAAAAGGTTGACAAATCCAAAACATTTAATATAAATGTGACAAAAGAGGCCCTTTATCAGAGGGGTCTTAAGCAGTGGTCCAGACATAAGCAAGCCTCTCCAAAGAACCTCCTTCAACTCTCTTTTATTGGAGAAAAATACACTGATGAAGGAGCCCTTCGTAAAGAATTCCTCAAAGGTTTGTATTCCTCATCGAGGCCATAACAAATAATGAAATCCTCTTTAGCACAATTGCTTTTCCTCCTTACAGAAATGATGCGTGGCATTCAGTCACATTTATTTGAAGGAGATGCAGAGAAGGACAAAACCCCAAATATAGTATCACAGATGATCAGGAAAACAAATTCAAGTTCAGGCCTTTATTTATGAAATAGATTGTGCTAACAGGTAACCTCAATACTTTTTCATAAACATGTATGTTTGTTTTTGTCAGGATCTGTGGGAGATCTTTGCACTAGTTTGATACAGGACCTGCACCAAACTTTCTCACTAGATGGTCCTATCATTTTTGTGCCATGGAGAAGTACAAAGTGATGGTTTACTGGAACTTACAGATCTGAAATCACCAACTTGATTAAAGAAGTAATAAAAATAAAATGCAGTTTTCTATGTCACTTAATTATGTTATTGCTTTGTACCAATATCAAGATTAAATTTGTTCTTTTAAGGTGGAAAACATTGAAGGAGAAAAGCTTTTGGAATTATCAGATGCTATTGTGGTGTGTGGCTTTACTGGACCAATAAATGTTGAGCAGAAAAGGGCGATCCAGGAGTATGTTAATACAAATTCACAATTGTTTTGAATGACTAACTAATGAAGCATTTTCATATTCTATGTTAGTGCCATCACTTTGCATTCACTTGTAAGACTGAGTCCCATCCTTAATCAGATCCACGAAGGACGAGACATTTATGGATTTGACAAGGAACTGGCACAACACCATCAGCTGTTCCAGCAGCTTTTTGTTCCTGGAGACCTAAAAGAGGTACGTAACATGTTAACCGTAAAATTTAATGCATGTTTGTATTAATTTAACTTTATTCTTTAATATTTTATTTAATCCCTGATTTAAGGTGGATTCAGACTTTATTTTTCAAGCTCTCTGTCCTCACTTCAGCGAGGAGGGCTCAATGAGAAGGCAGAAGGAATACAAAATAATAAACTTTCTGCAGGATTAAGGTTTGTATATTTGTATTCTGCTCCTAAATCTCAACTACCTTTTCTTTGATAAATTAATCATGTCAAATGAAAAAACTGTAAAGCTGTTGCATCATTCTTTTGCCAGCACTGTAGTTGAAAGTTGATTCTTTTTACAGGGATAGAAGATCAAGGGGGCGGCAGACACAAGTACCATTGGTAGAGACGGAACGGGAAAGATACAAAATAACAGTAAACTTTGACCATGACTGCGACTCACGATATGGACAACACACACTCTGTTTTCCAATTTTCAGTGCATGTGCTACTGCCATTACATTACCCATAAAGCACTTAAACCCTGATTTTGAGAACAACCTCACACAGGCAGTCCAAGGGGGATTTGACTTTAGTCGTCTCTAGAAACATTAGCAATCTCAACAAAGATTCAATAGAGTTAAAAACTCTGCTTTAGTTAAACTTTAAGATTACTGTTCTTCTTTAATTTAGCTCTAGTCCAGCTGCTCTTCGGTCAGGGGAATATCAAATTCCAGGACCACAATTATTCCTCCATCCGCTCTGTATTCGACACCAACCTCCTGCAGTCGATGTGTGGCTCATGAATATCCTGACAATTAAAAACAGACAACACTAGTACTGGTCTGGTTTCAATATTTAGTGCATAAACCTTTACTTGTTTTACCTGAAGGTTCTCTGGCTGGTTTGTTGGATTTGACATCATTCCTAAGAACCACATCTGGTTTGGACTTTTATTTCCTTCTGTTCTCAGAGGCTGGTTGTTCCAACCTTCTACAGATGCCTGTAGATCAGTGTTAAGTTTTGGGAGGAATGTTTGGTGGACAGCAAAAAGATCTTCTTTATCAGAAAGAAGAATGAGGAAGTTAGTCTCACCAAATACAGGTTGCATTATTATTGTAATTATTAACTCGTAAAATGATGTTTGTAACAATTGATTCATTTTGACCTTTTTTGTTCCTTTTTTGTTCCTTGAGATGACACATCAAGAAGGTGATCCATCTCTAAGATGTAAAGTGTATCATAGTATTTCAATGTCACATACACTCTGACATCCCGCCATAAATGTTCAATTCTATTATTAAAAAAATACATAATTATATTTAAATTGTAATCATGGCACAAAAACACAAAATTAACAACATAAAAAGGTCACCTCTGATTATGGACACTTTTTCCAGATATAAAGCTTCCTCTGTCACTTCCACGTACAGTAAACATATAACGATCTTCACGTTCTCCACTCTTTGATCAGCTCTGACTCTGGGCAGTAGAGAGGACATTAACCAGCTCATCATTTGTCCATGTTGAATCTTTAAAGAAATGTTTTGGCTATAAAAATGTTCTGATACTTACCTTGAGGGTATACCATGTTGCTCAGTTACTTTTCTGAAGGCAGCAAATGCAGTTGAAGCACGATTGTTGTTTGCTCCTTCCAAACACATCACCTGTATGACATTATGTACACTGTCTTGAGATCACATTACAGACATTAGCTGAATGTTCTACGACTATCCAGCAGTCTTTTATGCAGGGCAATATATTTTTAAGTTGACCTTCCTTGAGTACTCATCCACTGCACCGAAAACAACTATATTGTACCTGTTGGGAAGATAATAAAACGCCCATGGACATAAGTCTTCCTTTGACAAACCGATACCCGGCTGTAGGCATTTCATTCTTTATCGTTGGACTGCATCATCAAGCTCCTCATCAGTAACAGCACTGTACCTGTGTCTAGCAGATCGCCCAAACTCACTCATCCGTCTTTGAACACTTCAGGCTGAAACACCGAGTTACTTTGAAATACAATCTGCAGATAAATTCATGTCCAATAACTCGATTAGCCTTTCTTTGTCAATGTTGTACCTAGGACGGCCCATCTCTACAGCTACAGTGTCCAGTGCTTAAAACGTCATCATTTCCAACATGCTCCATAACCACCCTCAGAAACTCTTGTAAGCCCTGTAAGATTTCTGGAGGGGTATCCACATGTCTTGACAATGCCTCCCAGAGCTACAGCTCCTGACGACATGCAAATTCTAAAAAATCAATGTCCAAAGGAGTTCTTTCAATGCTATGCAATGTTTAGACAATTACCAAAAGAAGTACTGGAAATTATTAAACTGTTTAATAAGATATGGAGAGAAGGTGTAATGCCTGATAGCTGGAAAAGTGCATTGATACTTCCTTTTGGTAAGTCAGGTAAAGACTAAGCTAATGCAGGGAACTACAGACCTATAGCCTTAACATCACATCTATGTAAATGGATGGAAAAGATAATTGTTTGTAGATTGACATATTATTTAGAGCAAAGAGGAATGTTAAATAAATACCAAAGTGGATTTCGTAAAGGAAGATCAACGGTAGATGCTTTGGTTAAAGTTAGCAATGAGGCAGAAAAGGCGATTAGTATGAAAGAGATCATGGCTATAGTATATTTTGATATTGAAAAAGCTTATGATTCAATGTGGAGAGAAGGATTATTGATTAAAATGCATAAAATGGGTATTGGTGGAAGGCTATACAACTGGGTGTTAGACTTCCTGTCTAACCGAACTTTTCGTGTAAAGGTTGGGGATGATTTGTCGGAGTTCTTTAATATTGAAAATGGTATCCTCAAGGAGTGCTATAAGTCCTATTCTATTTAATATAATGATAAATGATATTTTTATAAATGTTGATAGAGATATTGGATCATTACTTTATGCAGATGATGGGGCTATATGGAAAGAGGGAAAACATTAGACATGTGACTAATAGTATTCAGAATGCGATATTAAAAGTTGAAAGCTGGTCATATGATTGGGGATTTAAGATGTCAGTTACAAAATCTTGTTATATGATATTTACCAGAAAAAGAAGGATTAATAATATACAGTTAAAATTGTACGGTCAAAATATGGAAAGAGTGAAAGAGTTCAAGTATTTAGGATTGTGGTTTGATGAGAAATGTATATGGAAGAATCATATTAAACAGGTTGAAACAAAATGTAAAAAGGTACTAAATCTCATGAGGTCAGTCTCTGGATATCAATGGGGAGCTGATAAACAATCACTACTAGATATTTATAGGGCCTTAATACGATCGTGTATTGATTATGGGTGTATGGTATATGGAGCAGCAGCCAAGAGTATTTTAAGAACATTAGACAGAATACAGTTTAGAACTTTAAGACTCAGTATAGGTGCAGTGAAAACAACCCCTACTAATGCACTACTGGTAGAAGCTGATGAATTACCTTTATATTTAAGACGATCTAAGCTGTCTTTAGCTCATTGGATAAAGTTACAAGGATCTGGGGAGGAACAACCTGCAGTAAATGTTCTGTGTGAGTGTTGGGAATATACACAACAACTTAAAGGAAAAGGATTTGGATGGAATATTAATACTGTATCAGAACAATATGGATTAAATAAAATTGAATATGGACCAAATACTGTATGGGGTAATGTTCCTCCATGGATATTTCCTGTACGCAATGTGGACTTGAAACTTCTAGAGAAGAAAAAAGAATGGAATGAAAGTAATATGAATAATATAGGATATTTGGTTGAAGAGTATGTGAAGAGGAATTATTTTAATTATATGCTAATATTTACAGACGGATCTAAAGATCCAGGGACAGAACATGTAGGATCAGGAGTCTATATACCAGAGTTTGATGTAGGCATATGTAAAAGAATTAATGATAAATTATCTGTATATACAGCAGAAATGGTTGCTATTATTTTAGGGCTACAATGGATAGAAGAGGTGAGACCAGAGAGAGTAGTCATTTGTGCAGACTCCTCTGCTGCCCTTAAGAGATGATTTATTGATTGAAATATATACAATAATGCTGAGAATACAAAGAAATGGTGGGGATGTAAAATTTGTTTGGGTCCCGGCTCATGTTGGTGTAGTGGGAAATGAAAAAGCTGATGAAATTGCAAAAACAGCATTAAAATTAAAAGATGATGAAATAATGAAAGTTCCCTTTGGAAAAGGAGAGGCCAAATCATTAATCAGAAAAGCAGTGAGTGACGAATGGCAAAACAAGTGGGACACAGATAGTAAAGGGAGACACTATTACAGCATTCAGAAATATATTAAAGTGAAGGGTTTCAAAGGGAAATACAGAAGAGATGAAGTGATCTTTTCAAGATTAAGGCTGGGACATACTGGGTTAAAATCAACGATGTACTTAATGAAAAAATGTGTGTCTGATAAATGTGAGGAATGTAATGTTCCTGAAAATGTAGAACATGTTATAATGAAGTGTAGTAAATTTGATTTTGAGAGGAACATCTTACGTGATAAGATATATGAATTAGGACGGGGATGGAGTTTAGAAGGGATACTGGGGATAAGTGAGGTAACAAGGGAGTGCTACGAAGCTCTCTTTAAATTTCTTAAAGATACAGGATTAGATCATAAAATATAGGGCCCATCCCCTTTTTTTTTATTTATTTTTATTATTATCAATAGAATGTAACCTGAAGTACTAGAACATGAATTACACACTCCGGTACAGTAGGTGGCGGTATGCACTGAAAAAATTGGTTGCGACCCGCCAATAATACTAGAGAAGAAGAAGAAGAAGATGCGTTTGGTAGTGATGGGATTTATAGCTCTTTGAGGGGATCCGGATCTTCGCGATCCGTTCCTTTCAAAGAGATGAATGAATGAATTTCTGTGTAAAACAGCTTTTACTACAAACACTTCCACACAAGAACATTATCACAAGAACATTTTGTTAGAAAACAAAATATTTAAAGTAGTTAAAATTAGAATAAATAAAATGGAAACGTCTACATACTACATACTATTACTACTGTAAACTTTGCAAATAGGACATCAGCCCCTTCAAGTCAATGAACAATAACAAAGTGGGCTGCAATGAAGTACTCACGTGAAGGATGCGTGCACAACTAATAACTAATATCATCACGCTATAAAGGTTCGGCCTGCGCTGGGTGCGCCCCTCCCCCTATACCTGTTCTGTCTCACGGAGGAGCTCATTTGTGTGCATCTGTGTGAGACACGCATAGGAAAAAGAACGACAGAAAGAACGGCTCCTCCAGCCAGCGCGACTCGGCTCCCATCGTTCATGTTTGCGAGCCGTTCAAAAGAATCGGTTCGTTCGCGAACGTCACAACTCTAGCGTTTGGAGAGTTCATATCTGCACAAGTCAATTGAAATCATTTGCTCGTGGTCATAATATTTCCGCGTGTGGACTATTATCGTAATTCTGACTCTAAACCGGGTCGTCTACAGTCTCTGTCTCTGTGTAAACACGAAGACTCGCTCACAGCAGACGTCTTTGTCCGCCTCCCGCTGCAGAGTCACAGTCTCTCTGGGACGTCGCCTGCAACAATCCAGGTTTGTCCGTGTCTTTGTCTGTTTGTGAGTGTGACCACATTTTAAAAGGGTCGTGTTTTAGAGGCTTTGCTGCAGAAAAGTGTAAATGTAACGTAAGTGTATCCTGAGTCGGTCGGTTTGAGCTAAAATTCGCTAACTTTTTTGTCTTTAACGGGTGATCACGTCGTTTGTCTCTGGAGTTCAGACAACTAACTGGTCTTAAAATGAAGTGTAATTTCTTACGTTTCTAACCATATAATGTTTGAATTATTTCTTTGCGAAATGTTTTTACTGTGGCCGTAAAACGAGCGCTATCGTCCGAGCTTTTGGCCGGAAGCTACTATTATCCAGATTCGGACACTACTATTATCCTTAATCGGACACTCACCTTTTCGCTCTATTTTAGTTTTATTTTAGTCTGGGATCAAGCTGTTGTTCTTATTTAACACATCTGGTGGCTGATTCTGCCTTTCAACATAAAATTACTTATTTTGTCTAATTCTTCACAATAAAATCTGAATATAAAGGCGTTTGTAACACCACCTGCTGGGTGTTTTGTGAAATAGTTTTTCATTTCTTACCAATTTCTATCTACAAATCGTATGTTTTATACACTCCTATTTGAATATGAAATCATTATAAATTGAGTTTGAGTTTAAGTATAGTTAAACCATAATACTTTAGCTTAGGTCAAAAGCAAAATGATGTTATAATGATCTGCAAACAGCGTGAAGTCAACACTTGTGTCAAGTGTATTTTTTTACTCAGAACTCTAAAACACAAGACATTAATCCATTATAACATCCTATCAAAATTAATATTATATATTTTGTATTCTAAAATACAATATGTATATAATATTAAATAATATATTAAATATTCTAACACAAACAAAATAAATAATTTTCTTTAATTTCATGCCAGTGACTGTGAAGTGAACATAAGCCAACACATGAAACCATTTCAACCTGGAGAGACTCAAAAGAAAAGCATGATGCAAATGAATTATTTATAGATTTAAAAAAGGGCCCTGACATTGTGGGATGCGATGGAGGACAAGAGTAGATTTAGAGTAGCTCTCTCCCGGAGCTGAGACAGAGACATGAGGAGCTGCTGATGCTGAGGACAGAGAGGGTCACACTGCTGCGGAGGTGGTGCAGCAGCACGAAGAAAAAACAGCTGATAACAAAGAGAAAGGGTGCTTTAGATTTTGTCAGCTGTTTGATAATTTACTAAAAGCTTGAGGTGGAGGGTTGTTTAGGAAGAGAGAGACCGCTGCTGAGAAGATGCAGCGTGCTGTAGATGAAGGAGAAGTCTTCCTGGTTGTGTTTACGCTCAGCTTCATTTATGACTGTGGTTTGCTGCAGACAAAAGAAGAAAGTGTTCAGTATCGGCCGGTAGAGTTTATTAGGCATTAGTATAAGTATGAAGAATGATGTATACAGTTGGATAAAAGAAACTGTGCTGTACAATACATTCCCAAGTAAAAAGCAAAGATTTTGATGTTCCATGAGTCAGGTGTTCAACATACAGTAGTTGTCCATTCACAAACTTCTTTAAAGTAAAGGGGCATAAGCTTTGTTTCAGTTCATCACTGAAATATTTCACAAAGATATCAAACATAATGTTTTCCTGAAGCTGAGTAGTTCAAAAGAATTGACACACAAAACTGTTTAACCTGGCCACCCCACACTTAACCACTTTACAAAGTTAAAGTAGTCTGGTAACTATTTAATTGAAAAGAAATCCTAAACATTTACCTAAAATGTAGCATGCAATACTTTGGTTTTTGATTGATTGTATTCTTTTCAGATTGTCCAGAGTATGCAGGTACTGCCATGTTTTCTGATAACTTGTGTGTATCCACATGCATTCAGAGGAGCTTTAATCTGCTCTACTTGTTCTGCCGACTGGAAATCAAACTCCAAATAAGAGATGTTTTTGTGTAAGAGGAAAAATTACACTGGCTGGCCAGTCATTTAAAGTCTATCTAGTTTAACTTTTACTGTAGTTAAGGTCCTGTTTAACAGTTGTTTCTTGTTACCAGTTAAAGGAATGCTTACTTGAAGGAAGTGGAAGCAGCTCAGGACCCACAGAGGCACTCCCTGCTGGTGTTAATGGCACTAAGAAATAATATGAGATTACAAATACTACTAAAAGTTCCTGATGAAAATGGACCATCTTCTTTGTTGGAGGCAGCTGGAAACCATCAGAGGCTTTAAAAGGGGCCCAGAGCAGGAGATGAAACCTGAGGGGACACTCCTCATTTGCAAAATAAATGTGGAGAATTCAATCTGGAAAAATTGTGTTGTCCAGGCATCCTAGTCTCTTCTGGCCAAAGCTTGATCCATTCCTGCTGGTGTATTGTGGATGTGTATAACATCTGAACATTCAGGACCTGTGCTTCTCAGTCACTGCTGTAGTGTGTGGCATGTTAAGGAGCACCTGCTGTATATAATGGCTACTCAGTGATAACTGGCATAGCGTGGACCGTATTGTCAACTCATCTTCAGGGTTGAGAACTTTCCATTGGCCTGGTACAGTTAAAGACCATCTTAAAACTGATTTATTGTCATTTTGTACATTTTGACTATTTGTCAGTGTCTGTCCCGGACACATCCACTGCACGGCCTGTCCGTCCTGGGAGTGGATCCTCCTTCTGTGGTTCTCCTGAGGTTTCTCTTTGCCCTGGCTGGGTTTTATGAGTTTTTCTTCTGACCCTGACGGAGGGTCCAAGGACAGGGGATGTTGTCTAGTTCAGCCTGTTTGTCTTCAGTTTTTTGTTCATCCCTTTTGCGGCAATTGTTGTTGTACTGGGCTATATAAATAAAATTTGATTTAGGCTGGACTTCAGGGCTGATGCTGAGCTTCTCCACCTCCTCTAGGGTTTGTGCCGTGGACTCTGGATTCCATTGGCCAGACTTTCTTTCTGAGCTGCCACTTGTTTTGCATCTGTTAATTAACGAATAGAGTTTAGAAGTTATGTTTCAACAATTATATTCTGTATGTATATTGTTATAAAAATGTGGTTAAAGATTTTAAACCACACTAACATTAACATTTACTGTTGTTTTCCTGAGAACAAAATAGATCTCACACTTTTTGCTCGCACAAACTTACCCTTTTTTTGATTGTTTGCACTCTTCTTTTTTTATTTTTCTGTCCCACTTAGCTTTTCTTCTACCCAAAACAAAAACAGATTTTCAATATAACATTTTCAATATAACATTCACACAGTACAACAACAGACAAATACACTGTACTTGTAAGAAGGCAGGGACATGACTCCAACAAGAAAAGCCCTAGTTATAATATTACAGGGTTAAAGCAAGGCCTAACACTGTTATAAAGAACTGTAACAATATTGGACAAGTGGTCAGTTAATATCATTGTTTAATTTAACTTTTTGACAGCTCTTTTTACCGAGCATCTCACTGCTTTAATATCTGCAACATCAGAATCACATGCACCGTCCATTACACTCAAAATTAAGAGTTGGACAACAATAACAAATTATCATCTGATCGTTTTCAGGACAGACTGTAAATGACCTGATACTGTTTGGGACATGTCCTGACACTTGTGGGGACATGTCCAGCCATATTTTAACACATTTGATCATTATATTTCTTTGTTTGTTTTTTTTTTTTCCTTTTTTGCTTAAACAGGATATTATGATCAAAAACATATGTCTGGTAGTAAAAATAACTCCAGTTATTTTAAAAGCAGAACATATTTTGTCTAACTTAGAAACACATCAATCTGTTGCTCAAATTGATTTTACCACCTTTTCTTTTATGAAAGTTTTTATTTTTTCCGCACCCTGATTCAGACACTCGCAAAGCCGAGACTGTTGCCAAAGCCTTCTCGCGGCAGTATTTTTTTAAACTTTTTCACAGAGTAAAAAACACCATAAGGCTTGTGTCATACACTGGCCTGATCTTTCATCAGGTGGGAGTCAAACTAGCTAGAAACTGGACTTATTTCAGCCCTAATCGTCCAGTTATTGGTAAGATACCACACTGTACGCTATAGGCTATCAGCTAGCCAGAGCGTCGCCCGAGAGCAACTTGAGCATTCTTACGCTTTTGCTCAAAGAAAATGACTTTAATACAAACATTAGACACCTAAATATTGACACAAATACCTGAAAATCGACATACAAATGGGTTAATATGTGTAGAACAGCGTGGCTTACCCTTTGGCGGTGATCGCTTAAGAAATTAGCCGTGAGATGAACGGAAACTGCACTATAAGGGGCGTGTCCGAATCAAGATAATAGTGACCGACTCAGGATACAGTTCCGTTACATCTGCAGAGTTTGAGCTGCTTTGAAAAACAAGCCACAACCACGAGGGCGCTTTGTTTTAGCCTCTACGAAAAACAGTCCGGCCACTTTTGTAAAAACGGCCAGGGTTTGTCTGAAACTGTCCGCTCGGACTTTGTCCACGTATCCTAATGCATTCTGACTTTACTCAACAGGTCAGAGAAAAGTAGGCTATTTATGTTATTCAAAATGCACGCACATAAATAAAATAGAAAAGGTGTTTTTCAAGCTGCAAGACATGTTTGTGAACATTTGATCGACGCCGTAAATCGTTAATTATGTGCTCATTTATACAAACTGTGTTCGGTATGTTACAGTTAGCCTAGCCACATAGCCAGATTAAAAAATCAAGCAACCCAATTGATTGCATAGTTAGTATGCTGGAGTTAGTTTGCAATTAACCAGAAATAAAGCAGTGTAAAACATGATTATGTTGTGGTCTCTGTAGGGGTGTGCCGGTTTCAGAATTGGTGATGACGGTTATGACGTGAGTCAAATGTGACGGTTCATAACATAACCGTCGGGGTGGGGCGGGAGGTGGGTTATTAGTTTGAATAAACGAGCAGACACTGATTAGCTACTTGCTCTACGTTTATTTAAAATTAACAGCAAGACAACTAGCAGTCAATGTGCTTATTAAATGAATCACACACAGTGAACAAATCCTTAACAAAGAAAAAAAAAAAAAACTTTGCAATGAACGTGCTTTGTTTTTTAAATAAATCACACACAGTAAACAAAACCAAGTTCCGTGACAGGAACACCAACATGTTCACTTTACTCGGTTTTAGTGACGATCTGACAGGGGTAGCTATGTTCCCCGCAGTGCTAAAAACTCGCTCTGATGCTGTGCTTGTAGCACAAATACACATGTATTTACGTGCCAATTTTGCTAAGAGCGGATAGCGTGTAGGGCTGGGTACCGAACTTCGATGCCTTTATGGTATCGAACGAAAAACTTCGATACTATGAGTATCGAAAAATTATTTATCTTGCCAAATTTCGTTCCAAAAGCCAAGCGGCCGGGTTTTTTTTTTTTTTTTGCCAAGCGACTGTGTCTATGTGAGCTTGTAGCATACGTGCATGTAAGGAACTACATTCGCCGTGATTGGCTGTCCACCACCACGTGACGTGACGGTGGGATATCTGAAGATACTCGCACTTGCAGTCACACAACACAAGTGTAACGTTAGTTGTTTTTTGTCCAAACGTTCCAGTTTTATAATGCCAAAGAGATCTAAAGTGTGGCTACACTTTATAAAAGTAGATGCCGAGTCAGCAAAGTGTAACATATGCGACAAGTGTATTGCAACCAAAGCCGTTAATACCACAAATTTAATGAAGCATTTGACCATGCACGGGATCAATATGAAGGCAGAAAGTTGCACGGTATTGACTGTAAAAAGAAGGAACCAGAGGAGCCTTGCACCTTATCGAGTCAAACCTGCCCCTTCAACATCATCTGGCATTTCTGACATTGTAGCAGGTAAGAAAGGAAGATATTACCTTTTTAGCGAACAGAAGTTAAAGTAATTGTTTACGCTAACGCGAGTGGTTTGAATGTGTGGATGCAACTCTGCTATGCGTAACGTTACCCAGGCGCTAGCTTTAACCTTATTCTTTGACCAGGCAACATCTTTGTTTTTCCAACGTAACGTTAAGGTTTCACATTTTAGAAATATTTGACAGATAAGTGTAATTTCCCTACTTAAACCAAATGCATCCCCATGACGTTGACTACCACTTTATGTATGTTAGCTTGTGCTGCTAGTCGGTTGCTGTAGCTAGCGCTGTTATTTCCTCCTTCACATTAGCCTCTGCCTCCTTTTGCAGAGGAAGACATGGCGATAGAAGTAACAGCATGACCAGCACCTCAGAGAAGATTCAGGAGGAGATACAGCTCTACAGAGGTTTGCCGTGTACACTCTCTACAGTGAATCCAGCAACTTGGTGGTGGAGTAAGAAGGACACACTGCCAATGCTATCCAGCTTGGCAGGCAGCTCTGTGTAAAAGCCTCATCGACGCCCTCAGAGCGTACATTTTCTACGGCTGGGGACACAATTAGCCAGGAGCGGGCCTGTCTGTTGCCAGAAAAAGCCGACATGTTGATCTTTCTAAAGAAAAACTGCTGAGCGGTTACCCACAAATACAGTTTGATTTTGCACTATAAAGTTTTTTTTTTTTTTTTTACATTCCTGTGAATTTTAGTTGGTTCAATATTAGGATGTACACAATATAATTTATTTATTTATTTATAATATGTTCATGTTGTGGCAAAAGGTTTTCTTTTTTGTAAATTTTGCCAAGTTAGGATTGATACGATGTGTGAGTGTGAAGTGTTAACCAGAATTTGTTTTAATTAAGATGAAAAATAAAAGTTTTGTGTTTAATGTATTTGTGTTGATTTTGAAATGGATTTTAAAAACACATGGTATCAAAAAATATCGTTAGGAACCGCAGTATCGAAATTGGCACCGGATCGAAGATTTTGAACAGTAGCTCAGTGGGTAGAGCGGTCGCTATATTCAACCGGAAGGTAGGCGTTCGATTCCCACTCTCCCACAGTTCATAATGTTGTGTCCTTGGGCAAGACACTTAACCCACCTTGCCTCCAGTGACTAACACTGGTAATGTAATGTAAGTCGCTGGATAAAAGCGTGCTAAATGAATAAATGCAAATGTAAAATAAATGTAACAATACCCAGCCCTAATAGCATGTTTCATTGTCTCGCCACCATGCTAGTGGATCTGCCGAGAGTCAATTGGTTGTTCTTGGAGATAGCGGGTTAACGCCGTGTCAGCCGCCTGATCAGTAAAGGGGCAGAGATTTCAGACCTATTAAGGAGATCTCCAAGATTGTGCACAGCACAGACCTCTCCTCATCTCCAGCAGCAGCAGCCCAATAGCACCACTAACTCCGCCTGCTTCTCTGGGCTTGCTGATACAATTTCCTAGTGCATCTTTTGTCTTAATCCATTCCCATTGCCTCTGTATCGGGTCAAGGAAAGATGACTTTGCCAAAAGCTCCTGAGTGGCTGGGGCACTGTATTTGTGCTAATGTATGAGGCATAGGCCTACGCTGAGTTTAATTTACTTCCTATTACATTTTAGTAACTTACGACATTATACTGTTGCTAAATAATGTATTCTTTTTAACATGTCTGTGAAGGTTCTGCAAGGTTAAAGCAAAGAAATCTGGGCAGGTTTTAAATGTGAAGCTGTTTCTTTTCTTGTCCCAGGGCCTTTTTTTTATGCTGCTTAACTGGTTAAACCCAAGTTGGTAAGATGTTGAGAACTTGTATTAAAGTGATCTTTTCTCACTTTTACATTTCTGTCTCTTACAGAGAAACAAGGGATCCTTGGTCAGAAGCAAACTCATTAAATAAAGAAGCTGACAGCAACTGCTTCTATAATGCACACGTGCAACCAGTGTGGGAACAAGTTTACGACTGTGCACAATCTCAAAAGACACCAGCGCATCCACACTGGAGAGAAGCCTTATAGCTGTGACCTGTGTGGGAAGACATTTTCACATGCAAGTAGTTTAAAACAACACCAGCGCATCCACACTGGAGAGAAGCCTTACCGCTGTGACCTGTGTGGGAAGACATTTTCACATGCAGGTCATTTAAAACAACACCAGGTCATCCACACTGGAGAGAAGCCTTACAACTGTGACCTGTGTGAGAAGACATTTTCACAGGCAGGTAGTTTAAAACTACACCAGCGCATCCACACTGGAGAGAAGCCATACAGCTGTGACCTGTGTGGGAAGACATTTTCAGATGCAGGTCATTTAAAACAACACCAGCGCATCCACACTGGAGAGAAGCCTTACCGCTGTGACCTGTGTGGGAAGACATTTTCAAAGGCAGGTAATTTAAAACAACACCAGCTCATCCACACTGGAGAGAAGCCTTACAACTGTGACCTGTGTGGGAAGACATTTTCACATGCAGGTAATTTAAAACTACACCAGCGCATCCACACTGGAGAGAAGCCATACACCTGTGACCTGTGTGGGAAGACATTTTCACATGCAGGTAGTTTAAGACTACACCAGCGCATCCACACTGGAGAGAAGCCATACAGCTGTGACCTGTGTGGGAAGACATTTTCACATGCAGGTAGTTTAAAACAACACCAGCTCATCCACACTGGAGAGAAGCCTTACAACTGTGACCTGTGTGGGAAGACATTTTCACATGCAGGTAATTTAAACTACACCAGCGCATCCACACTGGAGAGAAGCCATACACCTGTGACCTGTGTGGGAAGACATTTTCACTGGCAGGTAGTTTAGAACTACACCAGCTCATCCACACTGGACACAGACCGTACTATTGTGACCATTGTGGAAAGACATTTAGAAGTTCAAGTTCTTTTAGGAGACATTACCTTCAACACACTCGAGAGTTGGTGATACCATGTGAGCTGTGTGGAGAGATATTTTACTCTAAACAGACTTCTTCTCGACACCTAAAGCAACACGCTGAGGTGGAAATGGGGAGGTGTGGACCACAATGAGACGCTGCATCCTGAAGTTTTTATAGGTGTACATTATGCCCGCCTCTCAGCTCCAAGGTCTTGGATGGACGTGTAATGAGCTGACGTGTCAGTCATAGATTCTTATAGGTTTATGTGTATATGCCACTAAGTGTACAGGACAGAGTGTCCCTGAACAATGATTTGGATGTAGTGCAAAGTGATGTCTTTGTCTAGTTTGGATGAGTATGGAGCCAGTAGGAGACACAGCTAAAGACATTAAGTCATAAGTGTATGTGGATAAGCATATGAACTGGAGCAGGACTGAGAGCATATAATATACAGTTAATATGAAACAAACTCTATAAAAAATTGTTCACTAGCCAAACCATAATGGACATGTGTTATAAGAATTCTATATTCTTATATTATCCAGAGAGACACGGAGACAGATTATATTATAAAAAGTGAAAGGCCAGGTTTTATTCTTGCAAGAATGAAGCAAAGACACACGGACATATCAAAGGTACAGAGTGCGTTTTGCTTCAAGAAGTAAACAAAACATGAGATTTTATATCAATGCAGTGGGGGCTGTCAGTGGGAGGTGTATCTCTCATACACACTCCCCAAGGCCCCAGCTCCAGGTGCAGAAGTCCCATGACAAGCCATGTCTCCAGTTATGTCTACTCCATGCTTGGACTAACATGGAGGACATGACATGATTTGACATGACCTGTACAGAACTATGAGCACCCAGTAACTATAAACAATTTAAACAAATATAATAATAATTAAAGCCGCAAGCGGCGATAAAGGCCCTCGCCTCCCTTGAGACCGCGGGGACACATGCACTCGGAGGATTGCATTTCGTGCTTTAAAGCGTAAACTTCAAGGTAATGTCAAATAACCGGGCCTGTGCTACTGCTGGGGCCTGCTACACCACCTTGTAATTTAGAGTTAAAGGTCTCCACAATCCCTGGTTTTCCTGGGAGCTGTCTGAACCTTTGAAAATAATAGATTGTGCTTGGGCTAAGGCGAGAAAAACAAAGTACTGGCTGGAGATTTGAGATGACTCAGGAATCGCTGCACCCCCCTGTTTAAAAAGGCAAAATGTAAATATTACTTGTCTAAAAGTACAAGGTTACAAGTTCCAAAGGATTCTGAGGAGTTTTCTAAGACTTTAGTCTTGGCTCTGGAGGGGCCTCCTCCAAACGAAGGATCCTGGCAATTGGGAAATGGCATTTTTTTCCCAAAGAAATGGCTGCCTCTTCACAGACTCATTACGACCACAGCCACAAATGTAACAAAAAACAAATTGATAACTTTTTTGGCACACGTGTCTAGATGAAACTCACCAAATTTGGAGCTGTTTAGATGAAAAGCCTTTAGCACAAGGGGTGCGATTTAGGTGGTCACGCATTCCACCCAACATAGTAGATTTCCTGTTGAAATTACGATATGGCTGTAATAAACTTTTCAGTTTGCCCTGAGGTGTCCTATGGATGTACCAAGTTTCATTTTTCTACATTGGAATAAAGTTACTTTCACTTTCCATAGGCCCGATGTATTTTGACTTTTCTAGGGGTCGCCACTGAGTCATTTTTCAAATTTTTTTTTCGGGGACTTCAAATACATAAATTTTTCGCTGGGCTTGAAATCTGGGACCAATAAAAATGACTTTTAGTTGTACGTTTACTGGGTTAAATTGAGGATCATTTTGCAGAAAAATATGATAAAAAATATATACCGAATTATAATAAAAAAATATAACTCGAGCAAAAAGTCTAGAAAAACGCTTGTCTATTTTACATACATGTGTTTAGCTCATTTTGCCCAAGTTTGGTGTCTGTGGAATGAAGCAGCTATTTTCTGTGTAGTTTTAAAAAAGAGGTGTATTTTTAGTCAGTTCACATTTTCAATTCAAAATGGCCGCCTTCCCGTGTGTGATAGGTGTGGTCCCAATTGGCTTTTTGTTCATAAGCCCATGGTGGATGTGTGTACCAAGTTTCATTTGCCTACAACAAACTAAAAATTTCACTTCCCATTGACTTTTTCACATTTTTGGGACGTTGCTATGGCAACACATTTATAGATAGGGGGTGGTTGTCATTGGCTTTTATGCTCATCATGACATAAGAGATGTGTGTACCAAATGTTATGTCTCTATGACAAACTAAATTCTTGGGTCCCATTATAAGTTTGTAGGAGGCGCTGGAGAGCCATTTCTAAAGATAACCCTTTTATTTACATATCTTTGTGTTCAGGTCATGAATGTGCACAAACGCCTTTTTGGGTCCAACTCGATCCGAGAAGGCGTTTGAGAGTTAAGAGACATTTTATTTTCACAAAAATGGCCACCTCTTTACAGGCTTGCCACACCCATACCCGATAAGATATCAAAAACATAGTCACAACTTTGGTTGGCACACGTGTCTAGATGATACTCACCAAATTTGGGGCCATTTAGATTAAAACACAAGGATTTGCATTTTTTTGCGCAAGGGGTGCAATTTTAGTGGCCGTGCGTTTCACCCCACATGGCGGACTTCCTGTTGAGTTTAGGGTGTGGCTGTCATTGACTTTTCAGTTTGCCCTGAAGTGTTCTATGGATGTACCAAGTTTAATTTTTCTACGTTGGAAAAAAGTTACTTTCACTTTCCATAGGCCCAATGTATTTTGACTTTTCTAGGGGTCACACCGAGTCATTTTTTGTATTTTTTTTTCGGGGACTTCAAATACATAAATTTTTCGCTGGGCTTGAAATCTGGGACCAATAAAAATGACTTTTCGTTCATGTTCACTGGGTCAAATTTAGGATCATAGGTCAACAATAAAAAAAAAAAAAAATTAAAGCCGCAAGCGGCGATAAAGGCCCTCGCCTCCCTTGAGACCGCGGGGACACATGCACTCGGAGGAGTGCATTTCGTGCTTTAAAGCGTAAACTTCACGGTAAAAGGATTCTGAGGAGTTTTCAAAGACTCTAGCCGTGGCTCTGGAGGGGCTTCCTCTAAAGGAAGGATCCTGGCAATTGGGAAATGGCATTTATTTCCCAAAGGTTGCCTCTTCACAGACACATTACGACCACAGCCACAAATGTATCAAAAAACAAATTGATAACTTTTTTGGCACACGTGTCTAGATGATACTCACCAAATTTGGAGCTGTTTAGATGAAAAGCCTTTAGATAGAAGGGGTGCAATTTAGGTGGTCACGCATTCCACCCAACATAGTAGATTTCCTGTTGAGTTTACGGTATGGCTGTAATAAACTTTTCTGTTTGCCCTGAGGTGTCCTATGGATGTACCAAGTTTTGTATTTCTACATTGGAAAAATTTACTTTCATTTTCCATAGAACCAATGTATTTTAACTTTTCTAGGGGTCGCCACTGAGTCATTTTTCATATTTTTTTTTCGGGGACTTCAAATACATAAATTTTTGCCGGGCTTGAAGTCTGGGACCAATAAAAATGACTTTTAGTTGCACGTTTACTGGGTCAAATTGAAAATCATTTTTCAGAAAAATTATAATAAAAAAAATATATACCAAATTATAATAAAAAAATATAACTCGAGCAAAAACGACAAGAAAAACGCCTGTCTATTTTACACACATGTGTTTAGCTCATTTTGCCCAAGTTTGGTGTCTGTGGAATGAAGCAGCTATTTTCTGTTGTTTTTTAAAAAAGAGGTGTATTCTAAGTCAGTTCACATTTTCTATTCAAAATAGCCGCCTTCCCGTGTATGATAGGGTGTGGTCCCCATTGGCTTTTTTGTTCATAAGCCCATACTGGATGTGTGTACCAAGTTTCATTTGCCTACGACAAACTAAAATTTTCACTTCCCATTGACTTTTTCGACATATTTGGGACGTTGCTATGGCAACACATTTATAGATAGGGGGTGGTTGTCATTGGCTTTTATGCTCGTCATGACATAAGAGATGTGTGTACCAAATTTCATGTCTCTATGACAAACTAAATTCTTGGGTCCCATTATAAGTTTGTAGGGGGCGCTGGAGAGCCATTTCTAAAGATAACCCTTTTATTTACATATCTTTATGTTCAGGTCATGAATGTGCACAAACGCCTTTTAGGGTCCAACTCGATCCGAGAAGGCGTTTGAGAGTTAAGAGACGTTTTATTTTCATAAAAATGGCCACCTCGTTACAGGCTTGCCACACCCATACCCGATAAGATATCAACAACAAAGTTACAACTTTGGTTGGCACATGTGTCTAGATGATGCTCACCAAATTTGGGGCCATTTAGATTAAAACACAATGATTTGCATCTTTTTTGCGCAAGGTGCGATTTTAGTGGCCATGCGTTTCACCCCACATGGTGGACTTCCTGTTAAGTTTAGGGTGTGGCTGTCATTGACTTTTCTGTTTGCCCTGAGGTGTCCTGTGGATGTACCAAGTTTCATTTTTCTACGTTGGAATAAAGTTACTTTCACTTTCCATAGGCCCGATGTATTTTGACTTTTCTAGGGGTCGCCACTGAGTCATTTTTCGTATTTTTTTTTCGGGGACTTCAAATACATAAATTTTTCGCTGGGCTTGAAATCTGGGACCAATAAAAATGACTTTTAGTTGTACGTTTACTGGGTTAAATTGAGGATCATTTTGCAGAAAAATTATAATAAAAAAATATATACCGAATTATAATAAAAAAAAATATAACTCGAGCAAAAAAGTCTAGAAAAACGCTTGTCTATTTTACATACATGTGTTTAGCTCATTTTGCCCAAGTTTGGTGTCTGTGGAATGAAGCAGCTATTGTCTGTGTACTTTTAAAAAAGAGGTGTATTTTAAGTCGGTTCACATTTTCAATTCAAAATGGCCGCCTTACCGTGTGTGATAGGGTGTGGTCCCCATTGGCTTTTTTGTTCATACGCCCATGGTGGATTTGTGTATCAAGTTTCATTTGCCCACGACAAACTAAAATTTTCACTTCCCATTGACTTTTTCGACATATTTGGGACGTTGCTATGGCAACACATTTATAGATAGGGGGTGGTTGTCATTGGCTTTTATGCTCGTCATGACATAAGAGATGTGTGTACCAAATTTTATGTCTCTATGACAAACTAAATTCTTGGGTCCCATTATAAGTTTGTAGGGGGCGCTGGAGAGCCATTTCTAAAGATAACCCTTTTATTTACATATCTTTGTGTTCAGGTCATGAATGTGCACAAACGCCTTTTAGGGTCCAACTCGATCCGAGAAGGCGTTTGAGAGTTAAGAGACGTTTTATTTTCATAAAAATGGCCACCTCTACAGGCTTGCCACACCCATACCCGATAAGATATCAACAACAAAGTTACAACTTTGGTTGGCACATGTCTAGATGATGCTCACCAAATTTGGGGCCATTTAGATTAAAACACAATGATTTGCATCTTTTTGCGCAAGGGGTGCGATTTTAGTGGCTGCGCGTTTCACCCCACATGGTGGACTTCCTGTTAAGTTTAGGGTGTGGCTGTCATTGACTTTTCTGTTTGCCCTGAGGTGTCCTGTGGATGTACCAAGTTTCATTTTTCTACGTTGGAATAAAGTTACTTTCACTTTCCATAGGCCCGATGTATTTTGACTTTTCTAGGGGTCGCCACTGAGTCATTTTTCGTATTTTTTTTTCGGGGACTTCAAATACATAAATTTTTCGCTGGGCTTGAAATCTGGGACCAATAAAAATGACTTTTAGTTGTACGTTTACTGGGTTAAATTGAGGATCATTTTGCAGAAAAATTATAATAAAAAAATATATACCGAATTATAATAAAAAAAAATATAACTCGAGCAAAAAAGTCTAGAAAAACGCTTGTCTATTTTACATACATGTGTTTAGCTCATTTTGCCCAAGTTTGGTGTCTGTGGAATGAAGCAGCTATTGTCTGTGTACTTTTAAAAAGAGGTGTATTTTAAGTCGGTTCACATTTTCAATTCAAAATGGCCGCCTTACCGTGTGTGATAGTGTGGTCCCCATTGGCTTTTTTGTTCATACGCCCATGGTGGATTTGTGTATCAAGTTTCATTTGCCCACGACAAACTAAAATTTTCACTTCCCATTGACTTTTTCGACATATTTGGGACGTTGCTATGGCAACACATTTATAGATAGGGGGTGGTTGTCATTGGCTTTTATGCTCGTCATGACATAAGAGATGTGTGTACCAAATTTTATGTCTCTATGACAAACTAAATTCTTGGGTCCCATTATAAGTTTGTAGGGGGCGCTGGAGAGCCATTTCTAAAGATAACCCTTTTATTTACATATCTTTGTGTTCAGGTCATGAATGTGCACAAACGCCTTTTTGGGTCCAACTCGATCCGAGAAGGCGTTTGAGAGTTAAGAGACGTTTTATTTTCATAAAAATGGTCACCTCGTTACAGGCTTGCCACACCTATACCCGATAAGATATCAACAACAAAGTCACAACTTTGGTTGGCACATGTGTCAAGATGATACTCACCAAATTTGGGGCCATTTAGATTAAAACACAATGATTTACATCTTTCTGCGCAAGGGGTGCGATTTTAGTGGCTGCGCGTTTCACCCCACATGGCGGACTTCCTGTTAAGTTTAGGGTGTGACTGTCATTGACTTTTCTGTTTGCCCTGAGGTGTCCTATGGATATACCAAGTTTCATTTTTCTACATTGAAAAAAACTTACTTTCACTTTCCTTAGGCCCAATGTATTTTGATTTTGTAGGGGTCACCACCGAGTCATTTTTTCGTATTTTTTTTTCGGCGACTTCAAAAACATAACATTTTCGCCGAGCTTGAAGTCTGGGACCAATAAAAATGACTTTTCGTGCATGTTCACTTGGTCAAATTTAGGATCATTTGGTCACAATAAAAAAAAAAAAAAACCCGAGCAAAACAATAGGCCCTCCGGTCATCACCGGCTCGGCCTAATTAAAGCAAGCGGCGATAAAGGCCCCTCGCCTCCCTTGAGACTGCTGGGGACACATGCACTCGTAGGAGTGCATTTCAGGCTTTAAAGCGTAAACTTCACGGTAAAAGGATTCTGAGGAGTTTTCTAAGACTCTAGCCGTGGCTCTGGAGGGGCCTCCTCTAAAGGAAGGATCCTGGCAATTGGGAAATGGCATTTATTTCCCAAAGGTTGCCTCTTCACAGACTCATTACGACCACAGCCACAAATGTAACAAAAACAAATTGATAACTTTTTTGGCACACGTGTCTAGATGAAACTCACCAAATTTGGAGGTGTTTAGATGAAAAGCCTTTAGACACAAGTGCAATTTAGGTGGTCACGCATTCTACCCAACATAGTAGATTTCCTGTTGAGTTTACGGTATGGCTGTAATAAAATTTTCTGTTTGCCCTGAGGTGTCCTATGGATGTACCAAGTTTCATTTTTCTACGTTGGAAAAAAGTTACTTTCACTTTCCATAGGCCCAATGTATTTTGACTTTTCTAGGGTCGCCACTGAGTCATTTTTGTATTTTTTTCGGGACTTCAAATACATAAATTTTTCGCTGGGCTTGAAATCTGGGACCAATAAAAATGACTTTTAGTTGTACGTTTCCTGGGTTAAATTGAGGATCATTTTGCAGAAAAATATGATAAAAAATATATACCGAATTATAATTTAAAAAATATAACTCGAGCAAAAAGTCTAGAAAAACGCTCGTCTCTTTTACATACATATGTTTAGCTCATTTTGCCCAAGTTTGGTGTCTGTGGAATTAAGCAGCTATTGTCTGTGTACTTTTAAAAGAGGTGTATTTTAAGTCGGTTCACATTTTCAATTCAAAATGGCCGCCTTCCGTGTGTGATAGGGTGTGGTCCCCATTGGCTTTTTGTTCATAAGCCCATGTTGGATGTGTGTACCAAGTTTCATTTGCCTACAACAAACTAAAAATTTCACTTCCCATTGACTTTTTTCACATTTTTGGGACGTTGCTATGGCAACACATTTACAGATAGGGGGTGGTTGTCATTGGCTTTTATGCTCGTCATGACATAAGAGATGTGTGTACCAAATGTTATGTCTCTATGACAAACTAAATTCTTGGGTCCCATTATAAGTTTGTAGGGGGCGCTGGAGAGCCATTTCTAAAGATAACCCTTTTATTTACATATCTTTGTGTTCAGGTCATGAATGTGCACAAACGCCTTTTTGGGTCCAACTCGATCCGAGAAGGATGAGGATTTGAGAGTTAAGAGACGTTTTATTTTCACAAAAATGGCCACCTCGTTACAGGTTTGCCACACCCATACCCGATAAGATATCAACAACAAAGTCACAACTTTGGTTGGCACACGTGTCTAGATGATACTCACCAAATTTGGGGCCATTTAGATTAAAACACAATGATTTGCATCTTTCTGCGCAAGGGGTGCGAATTTAGTGGCCGCGCTTCACCCCACTTCCTGTTGAGTTTAGGGTGTGACTGTCATTGACTTTTCTGTTTGCCCTGAGGTGTCCTATGGATATACCAAGTTTCATTTTTCTACGTTGGAAAAAAGTTACTTTCACTTTCCATAGGCCCAATGTATTTTGATTTTGTAGGGGTCGCCACTGAGTCATTTTTCGTATTTTTTTTTCGGCGACTTCAAATACATAAATTTTTCGCCGAGCTTGAAGTCTGGGACCAATAAAATGACTTTTCGTGCATGTTCACTGGGCCAAATTTAGGATCATAGGTGGAAAAGAAAAATAAAAAATAATAAAAAAAAAAAAAAAAAAAAAAAAATCCGAGCAAAAACAATAGGCCCTCCCGGTCATCACCGGCTCGGGCCTAATAATAATCCGAGCAAAAACAATAGGCCCTCCCGGTCATCGCCGGCTCGGGCCTAAAAATTATTATAACAACATGTTTTACCCGCTCCTGAAGAACTGGGATGGACAGTGCTGTATAAACTGCAGGATCTGTGTGAGAACAGCTCTCAGCATTTCAAATCTGCTCGTACAGAGTAATGAACAACAAAATGTAGGGATACAACAATACAGTCGGTCCACGGTTCAATACGTACAGTACAATCTATGGTGCCAATATTGTTTCATTTAATTTTAAACTAGGTGTAGTCATTGTGGGGGGATTTTAAAGATAATTTGTATTTTCAAAACTGTCTTCATTTTACTAATAAAGCATATAACTCAAAATTGCATGTAACATTTGAAGTAAACATGAATTGAATGCTGTGTGCAGTAGGGGGAGGTTGGTGGTTCGATTCCCTTTCTCCCCCAGTTCATACTGTCATGACTTAACCCCCCCCCTTGCCTCCAGTGGTGTTCCAGCTGTAACACTGGTGAATAGATGCTTAAAGTAAGCCAAATAAATGTGGGGTCTAATGACTTATATAATCATATACTGTATATAACTATTTTATTGTTGCGCACAAAAAACAAACAAAAAACATCCAGGCACAACATTTTCAAACCAACATTTGTATGAGGACCTGATATAATTCTCAAAAGACCGGATTTAAAACAGACTCAGGTTTGATTAAACCTCAGTGTCTGAGCTGATGTCCAGCCTCAGAGGCAGCTCTCGTTCTGAACAGACCAGACTCTAGTTTACAGCAGGACATTACAGCACAAGTGGTTTCAATAGCTTCAAGATAAAAACATGTGTTTTCTCCAAACCACTTAAATAACAATGCATGTGTCTGTTTATTTACAAGATTCTTAAGCCTTATATAATGTTTTATAATTACATTTTGTACCCAATTGTTTAAGTCGCACATTTAACATTGAAATAAAAGTTGCCAGGTCACAGTCGGCAGCTGAGGATAAGAGCTGATGAAATGTGGAAACAGGAAGTGGAATGTGTGAATATTTATTTCTGTCAAGTTTTTTTTTTACACAGATGTATAATAGCTTCAGGTTTAAATGTAAAGAGATTTTTGAGTTTACAGTTTCTGTCGTCGACAATAAATATGTCCAACATTTCACTTTGTCAATTTAACAAAAATGTCTGAAAAAACATTAATAAATGGTCTTTTTTATTTAACAACACAAGGTAGAAAAAACTAGTCAGTTACAACCCAGCACAGTATACACAGCTAAAGATAGGAAAGATTTATTTATTTTAAAAAGAGAATGAATCAATAGACAGGAAGTAGAATTCAGTGTTTGTCAGTCAGGTGTTGATGGAAGAGATGTGTTTCCAGGTGTTTTTTAAAGATGGCTACAGAATCTGCTGATCTTGTAGCAGCAGTAGATCATTGCACCAATGTGAAAGACTTGCAAACGATGTAGCATTTGGATGCATTTTAATAACAAACATAAAGGCAGAATTTAGAATTTATAAAGTCAAAATAACTAGCTTTGATAATCTTATATATATTTTAAGTGTGGTTTGCTTAGTATGGTTTTATTTTGGATAGTTTATATAAAATGTTCAATACACATGTTTAGGCTTAGTGTCTGGTAGTTTTACTTTTTTTTATTCATAATGTAAATTTTAAGGTGTAAATAAACATTGATATGAATGCACATATTTCACGTAAATTATTCAATCACATTAATATTTGTCTGAATTTAAAAAGCCAGAAGTGGTTCTAAATGAAGAGCCGTTTGGAGCCGAAAGAGAACAATCTGGTTCCATAAAAAAAGACCAGAATTTCCATCTCTCAATCTTCAACCATTTTCATTCTGTGTCTGAATATGAGCCTGCTGACACAATATATTAGTTATTTTGTTAAATGTTCAATGACAGACTGGAATGAATGTTTGCTTTTATCTACTTTCATGTTATTTAAAAGTTTATTTAAAAATTAATAAAAATAAAAACACTTTCTACAAGTTATTAACTCGGTTCACTTAAATATGTACACTGTAAAAAAAAAAACCGTAAAAAAACGGTCAAATGACAGGCAGCTACGGCTGCCAAACAAAAACCGTAAAATTAAAGTAAAATATCTTAAATCCAATAAAGTGCAAATACTTTAATTTTACGGTTTTTGTTTGGCAGCCGTAGCTACAGTCATTTGACCGCTTTTTTCGAGGTTTTTTTTACAGTGTAAAACTGTTATTTTATGGATTTTTCCTAGATTGTAATGACCAAACACCTTCAATAAAAGTGATGCACTAATAGTTTTATGGGAAAACACTGTTATTTTACAGGTATTTTCTAAATTATTACAGTCAAACACCTTCAATAAAGTGATGCACTAATAGTTTTATGGGAAAACACTGTTATTTTACAGGTATTTCCTAAATTATTACAGTCAAACACCTTCAATAAAGTGATGCACTAATAGTTTTATGGAAAAACACTGTTATTTTACAGGTATTTCCTAAATTATTACAGTCAAACACCTTCAATAAAGTGATGCGCTAATAGTTTTATGGGAAAACGCTGTTATTTTACAGGTATTTCCTAAATTATTACAATCAAACACCTTCAATAAAGTGATGCACTAATAGTTTTATGGGAAAACACTGTTATTTTACAGGTATTTCCTAAATTATTACAATCAAACACCTTCAATAACTTGTCAAGACGTGCTCAAGGTTGTACATTAACAGTTTTATTTTTGGAAGACAAAATAAGTCTGTAAAAAAAAAAAACTGTATAAAACGGATTTAAATCATTTCCGTAAACGTATAATCTAAATTAAATGGAATAATTCAGTTGATAAATTACAGTATATATCTTAAATTAAATACAACGTTTTAACTAGTAGTTATAGAACAGTTATCAAATTCTCAAACTTTAGGATTAAAGTGAAATTTTCTAAACATACTCTACACAAAACTGATACATACAAGATTTCACACCACTATTGATTCTAAACATTAAAGGGTTAGTTCACCCAAAATGAAAATTATGTCATTAATGACTCACCTCATGTCGTTCCAAGCCCGTAAGACCTCCGTTCATCTTTGGAACACAGTTTAAGATATTTTAGATTTAGTCCGAGAGTTTTCTGTCCCTCCATTGAAAATGTATGTACGGTATACTGTCCATGTCCAGAAAGGTAATAAAGACATCATCAAAGTAGTCCATGTGACATCAGTGGGTTAGTTAGAATTTTTTGAAGCATCGAAAATAAAGTTTTGTCCAAAAAAAAGTTATTCAGCATTGTATTCTCTTCCGGGTCTGTTGTCAATCCGCGTTCAAGACTCAGCAGCGTCACAGCAATCCTGCAAACGGCCAGTAATCAACTGGATCCTTGGTGCATCTGGGAGGAAAAAAAAAACACACTATGATTCTCTTAAAAGGATGATTTAAATTATTTTTGTTTCCTTTTAAACAAGCTTAATAAATTGTATTTAAATTGTCTGTTTGTCTTCTGTTTTGTCTGGTATTTAAAACTTGTGTCTGATGTGACAAAAATGTGCATCACCAAAAGAAGGAACATGTAGATTCACAACAACAATGGATTATTTCTCTCAATTTTCTCAATAAAGGATTGATGATGATTATGCGTTAAAAAAAGGTCTAATCTCCTTGAGTGCAATTATTAAAGTACTGGAGATAGTTCACCCAAAAATGTATATTCTGTCATCATTTACTCACCATCATGTCTTTTCAAACCTGAAATTTCTATTTTGTCAAGCATTAAAAGTAGATATTTTTGAAGAATGTTGGCAATCAAAATGCATAAATGTTTGGAATAACATGAGGGTGAGTAAATTATTTGGGAGAATGTGCCAAACTCCTGGAGGGCCAGTGTAACCTTGCATCATTTTGTAATAGTTAGACTTTGTTCCCTGTATTTATTAGCACAGTCTACAGCAGCGGAGGAGTGATATTAAGTTACCTAGGCAACCTACCGTCCCGACTGTAGTGCGCTTCTGTTCTGTTTACTTTCGGCGCAGTACTAACCGAGCAAAGTATAATTCCGCCGCTGCTGAGAAACTAGTTCCAGTAAATGTAATGCAAACATTGAGATGCAAGTGTAGTTTGAGTTCTAACATTATTCTCTCAACAGACATTTACATCGGTAGTCTGGCGTTATAATCGATTTGCTTTTGGTGTACTGTGGAGTGGGTAAAACTGTTTTAATGGCAGGCTACAGGGATCTATTGACTCGCGCTAGCCTAGCACCGGCTAGGCTAGCGCGAGTCACACACATATGCAACTATATGGGCTTATATCCCGCCATCAACAGTAGATTCAAAAACCTAGTTTGCAGATTCTTCTAGAGTCAAGGAGTAACGTTATGGTTCGAGTTCCTCTCTGTCTAAAAAGACAATGTTCTCATTTCACTCCTATGCTAATCTAAATAACTGTTAGCTGACAATATTTACACATGCAAACAACACATTAGCATACTACATTGAAATATGTAATCGCGTTTAGATTATCAACTTAACACACTATATTTTGATGTAACGCTAGCAGATTTTTTTTATAAAATAAAAAGTTATTTAACGTTACCTTCCACAGATTGCATTATGTCCTTTAGGCGTTGTTAAAAAAAATTGTTTTCCATCTTCCGTGTTTGTTCTTCATTTACATCCTGCAACTCGCTCAAAATAAAAATGTAGCAGTCCGATGTAAACCAATCCATGTTTAAACAATATAAAAAGCCACAGAACAGAAGTAAGTTAATACTGAATATCCCGAGCAGCAGCGCCCGCCCAAACTCACTCACTCACTCACTCACTCACTCCAACTGACGTATTCAAATTTGAACTGTAAAGGCGCATAGTTGTTATTGGCCAGATTCCTGGATCACACTCAGAATAACCAATCATTAAGCCTGTAGTCTCAGACTAAAATGCATGTTTGAGCTGTTTTACCTGAAAGCAACTTGCACTGACATGTCTTAAAATATGTCAGTGCCATTGTTTTGTCTCAAGATGCACACATAATGTATTTTTTTATCTAAGGCACATTTTTATAAGCTAATCGCATGCCCTAATTAAACTAAGGTCTAATCCTGTCTTAATCTAAACTGGATATAAACCTTTAATATAATGAGCTACACATTTTATTCTAATTTTACACAACTTTGTATGTAATTTAAGAAAACAGAAAAATACTGTATAAATAATATGGTAATTGTACTGTATAAAAAAATATTTACTTTAAAATAACAAGGAAATATGTAAGATTATTAGTATGGATATATTATTGTAATTTTACACAACTTAATATGTAATTTAAGAAAACAGAAAAACACTGTATAAATAATACAGTAATTGTACTGTATAAAAAAATATTTACTTTAAAATAACAAGGAAATATGTTAGATTATTAGTATGGATATAAACCTTTAATATAATGAGCTACACATTTAATTACACTTTATTATTGTAATTTTACACTACTTTATACGTAATTTAAGAAAACAGAAAAATACTGTATAAATAATACAGTAATTGTACTGTATAAAAAATAAACATTACTGTAATTTGACATTACTGATATAATCCTTAAATTAACAGACAATTCATTAATTTACAGATATTGTTTGTAATTTTACAGTGTTTTGAATGTAATTAAAAATAACAGAAAAATACTCTAAAAAATTTACAGTTATTTTCTGTAAAATTAGGATTTTTTTTTACAGTGTAGTGTATAAATCAAGTCAGATTTAAGAGCTTAAAATACATTTTAAATATGCCTTCAGACCTAGAAGCACATTAATAAATGGAGATTTGATTGAGTTTAAATTTGTTTAAAAGAAGCTGAAGTTGTAAATGGACCAGGATGTGAAGTCAGATGAAGATGAGGAAGACGAGGCTGGGCTGTGTCAGCTGTGCAGGAGCAGAGAGGACCGACAGAGAAGCAGACCGATAACTGGACTGGACTGGACTGAGCCGACAGAGCAGCAGCAGCAGACAGGTAACTGTAGAGGGGCTCTGCAAAGACAGAACAAAGTAAAAACTTATGTTTAAAACAAGTCTTGCTGTTGGGACCGTTCACCTTTGTACATGAGATTTACTGTTAATCACAGAAACAAATGTTTTATTCTCCAGCTCACTGTGTGTTACTGTGTGTGTAAGGACTGTTTTTATAAAATAGTGGACTTTGATTTGAACTTACATTTGCCTAAATACTTTAGTAAATGTGAACTGTACTGGGTTAGCGGTAATGCATGCTCCTGCTGCTCCTGACACTTCTGTTTGCTCATGCCAGCTTTACTTTTCTTTTTAGTCATTTCCACCTTTAGCCAATGATTTTATGATCAACTTTTTACTTTCTTTTAACTGGATTTTTATGTTTTTACTTCTTTTAACTTTTCAACAACACGTTGGACCTGCTGAGCGACTGGAGCCTTGGAATCTATTTCAACATGTCTGGGGTAAAACAACTACTACAAACTCTTTTTGACAAAATTGTTTGAACATGATGCCACCTGCATAAACTTGGTGCCCAGCCAAAGCAGCACTGGATCAGAAAAAAAGAATGCTGGCATCACAGAAGCATATGTAACATCAGCAAACATCCAGCTAAAAAACAGATTCCAACCACTGACTGAGCTAAAGGTGAATGAACCAGAAAACTCTGCTGTGACTGAAAAACATGGAGTAAATGTTACCTATTCTCTGGAAAACAGGAGACATGAATCTGTGAAAAAGCACCAGGCAAACAGAGACAGAGAATCTGTGTCAAAAGTGAAGGACAGAGATATCCTGCTGCTTGGAGACGGTGCTGTCAGAGACAAACAGTAGATTTGTTACATGCATCTGTCCAAGTGCTACAGTCACTGATATAACAGCACTCCTCCCCCAGGTAATATCCAAACACACAGGGATTAACTCCAGGACATATGCAATATCCATCCATCCATCTCTCCTGCTGCCATAGACCACTGGACTACTATATTCATTCATCACATTGTGTTTTTGTATTGAATAAACAGAAACCCACCAAACGTACTTCTCAGTCTGGACATTGGTTCTGTTTAGCGTGTTATACCATAATCCCCCCCACCCTTAAGTGACTAAAATGGTAGGACATCCAGTCTGGTTTTCCGGCCTTGACCCTTACACACAGAGATTCCAGATTCTCTGAATCTTTGGATGATATTATGCACTGTAGATGATGATAGCTGCAAACTCTTTGCAATTTTTCTCTGAGAAACTCCTTTTTGATATTGCTCCACTATATTTTGCCACAGCATTGGTGATCTTTTGCCCATTTTGACTTCTGAGAGTCACTCTGAGCGATATTGTTTTTAGCTCTCATGAAATCCAAAATAAGGCAATATTTGGCATTACATTTCAAAATGTTTGAGAGATAACATTTGATATGTTATCTATATTCTATTGTGAATAAATATAAGTTTATGAGATTTGTAAATTATTGCATTCCTTATTTATTCACAATTTATACAGTGTCCAAAATCTTTGGGAATCGGATTTTTAGATTTTAAAAACATAGAAATTGCAGCAAAGAAAAAGTGTGAAATAACTCCAAACATGTTTTATATTTTAGATTCCTCAAAGTAACAGTCTTTGCTTTGTCGACAGAGCTGCAAACCTTTGGGCCTCTCTTAGTGAGCTTCAGGATGTAGTCACTTAAAATGGTGTTTCCAGGTTAAAAGTGGAAACACAATGTTGTGTTTGTGTCTTATTTAAAAGTAAAAACATGGAGGATTAGGGAACATAGATTTAAGCCTAAAATGAATGCTAGCCTTTATAAAAACACATCATTAGACTTTATAAGAAATGCACGTTGGGCGGGAGACAAAAAGTGTTGGAGGAAGAGAGTGGGACGAGCACGTCAGGACCAGAGTTTCAATTGTTGTTTGGTGATTTTACTCATAAATATGTCCTGGATTGGAACGGTTTAACATCAAAAAGGCTTTTGAACAAACTTAATGACATTGTTGTGGGTTGTTTTGTCTTGTATAAATATTTAAATGAGGATGAATGTGCAGCACTGATAAAGCTCCTGGATTGTAAAGACTCTGATGAAAGTCTTGGAGATATAAGAGGCTTATATCAGTGACCAGACTCCCGCTCAGAGCCACTGTTTCATGGAGTTGTTATGTAAGCACCAAAACTGTTCTGAGGACGACCCACACACATTTGTTTTTAGACTGCTGTCACTCAAAAGAAATGTGGACCAAACTAAACGGACTTGGACTCACTTTTAATGTAAACTTCTGCTCTGTTCTGTTTGGACTCATGGAGGAAAGGTTCACACAAACAGTTCAAACTCATTCAACTCATCATCGCAGTCTCCACAGTTAAAATATGGAAAACAAGGACAAAAGTCACCATTAAACAAACATTCATCAACAGCTGCTATTGTTTTTCACAAAAGACAAACAAACATTAAAACTACTTTCACCATGTCCTACATTGAACTCAGTAACTGTAACCATTTTCTTGCATTTCTTATTCTGTTGTATTTTCAGAAAATAGACGCAGAGTCCATCTGAAAAGCTCCAGTGACACCATCCCAGAACAGAGCAGTGTGACTCTGAGCTGTGAAGTCGAGGCTTTAAAGGAACTTATGAATGGTTCAGACTAAAGTCAGCCTCGGACTCTCAGAGGGAAACAATGAAAGAAAACTCAGCTGGTGTCAGTGTCTCAAATAGAGGTGTCTACTCCTGCAGAGGATGGACCAACACATCGTCACAGAATCAACTAATACTGTCACTGTTTTACAAACTGATGAGTACACTTGTGTTTTTAAAGATAGATCTGAAAGAAAAATAAAAGTCAAAGCAACAGAAAGTGAACAGTTAGGAAAAAAATATTATAACACATTACATTTTTTATTATATTCTTTCTTTAACCTGGTGATATTCTTATTGAGATCAAAAATCTCTTTTCCAAGAGTGACCTGGCCAAGACGACAGCATTACACACAGTTTGTGACAAATACAAGAATTATCAAACACACAAAGAACAATATTTACTCTCAATAGTTACAAAAGAGTTTAAAAACAGTTACATTTACCAAGCTCCTTGAGTTCACGCTTCTTTAGGATCGATTTAAATTCTCCTAAAGTAACAAGTTCAGATGGATTGAAGTCCTTTTGCAGGTCAGTCCATGCACAGGGGGCAGCCACTGAAATACTGCCTTACCCAACTCCGTTTATTAAATCTGAAATCAAGCACTTGTTATCAGTCGGTGTGTAGAACAGTTTATTTTACTGCTGTTATTTAGACTGTTTTGTTTCTCAAACTAAAGAAAAGAAATAGACACAACACTGTGGAGCAGAGAGACCACACTGGAAGAACTGAGTGAGTCTGGACAACTATTCATTTTCATATTTATGACTTAGATTTCTTTTTTCTTTAATACACTCAAATAAAATGTCTTGCTTTAGTTCTTTTTGTAACAACATGTGTTTGATTAAAGTGAGAAGAAAGTGGACACAGCTGCTTCTCTAAAAGTGATTTATTTAAACTGATCTGTTTCTTTTGGTTTCATAATGTGATGCAGAGAAAAGGCAAAGGCCACAGTGACTGGTGACACAGAGGTTCAGTCTGGAGGCACACTGACTCTGAGCTGCTCTCTTATATTAGTGTTTTGCAGATGTTGAGTCCCCAGTGTCTCTCACAGTGAGTCCTGACACATCACAGCACCTCACGTCTGACAAAGTCTCACTGAGCTGTCAATCCAACTCCACTAATGGAGAGTGGACACTCAAAGGCTTTTCTCACAACGGCCTTTTCTTACCACAATGTACTTCCTACTGGACAGATACATCTAAATGTGACTTTTCCCCAAAAGAGAAAACTAATGCATTGTTTTGGTGTGAGTCTGGATCAGGAGAACTGAGCAATGCCCTCAACGTGACTTTTTTTATTTCATTTTTCATAGAATAGATGAATACAGCCATCCTCTTCTTTTTATTGCTGTGATAATGTAATAGTCCAAGTGTGACTTTTCACAGGTGATGTTGTCCTTGTGAGTCCTGTTCATCCTGTGACTGAGGAACCACCTGTTTCTCTCGGCTCTAAACTCAACAAATCTACTGCTCTTTCTTCTGTCCTTTTCTATAAAAATGGAAAACTAATCCAAAATGGAACCCAAAGTGAGTTCAACATCTCTGCAGTGTCCAAGTCTGACGAGGGTTTTTATAAATGTGAGGGACAAGAACAAGGCCCAAGATCTCCACACATTTGGACTTCTCCAGAGAGTTGGATCTCAGTCAAATGTGAGAATTATCTTTTTAATTCAAAATAGAAACACAAAGTTGGAGGTTTGAAGGTGTATTTATAAAGCAGTGCTACAATGTGAGTTGTAAATATTAACATGAGATAAATTCTTGCAGCAAAGGAACATAGCTCTTCATTTCCTGTCATGTTGATCATTGGACTTATCTGTGCAATAGTTGGATTAATTCTGCTGCTGCTTCTGTGACGCTGCACAAAGTCAAAAGATAAGACTATATCAGACACAAACACCGTATTTGTTTCTGATACAAATGCCTTTAATATTATAATTCACTATTGATTTGTCTTTGTTTGTTACAGTTTTGTACTTAAGGTCTGTGAGAACCAATCAGAGCTCTGCTGAAGATCACATGACCAGCAACAGTTACACCTCTCGTCCTATTGGTCAGTCTCAGCTTCTTCTAACTTGACGACTTCCTCTAAGGCAAGAAGAAGGAGTTTTATTTTGAAGAAAACCAAACTGTCTGTAATCAAAAGTCCAAATCCAGAAAAAGGACAAGAGTTCACACAAAGTCTGTTCACAATGAAAGTGTCACTATGGCTTCTTTTTCTTTTGCACTAAAGCAGTAAAAAACACTGTCCACTGTGAATGAAATGAAATGTTTCTTTTACAGATGCCACAGATTCTGTGCTGGAGCTCAAAAACATCAAAAGGTGAGTCTCTTGTTTCTTTCATTTGATACATTGACAGGTCACTTCTTTTTGACTCAACTCAGAGAGAAGGACGTGTGAACAGGAACAGAGCTGTGTTTACTCCAGTGTGAGGCCACATTCAGCAGCAGCTACAGTCCAGTCACTTTAAACTAGAACCATCAGGTCCAACACACCAACACTGACTTTGACTTTGACTTTTTCTTTTAGATGAAAGTTATATTGGAGGTTTGTGTCCAGCAGAGGGCACTGTGTCCATGAGTTAGACATGTTTCTACCAATCTCATGTCGAAGAAGCTTTAAAAGGATTTTGAGAAGATATATTTTTGGGCCTTTGTACCTGTCTCTCACACACACACTTAAATATTATACATTCATTTTTACTCCACAAATATTATTAACTCTATGTATTTATGTTTATCTTCTAATGTCTTTTGTGCTTTAGTATTTGTTTGGACTCAGGTCATTAACTTGAGTCTAACTGTTGGTCTTGAAGCTAATCCATTGTGTATAAAAGTCTGTACATTGCAGTGTGTTATTTTCTTTGTGATTTTTGCTGATCATGTCAAATTAGTGTCAGACAATGACTTAAATCCACAAACTAAAGCCTCTGTTTGTGTCAAATCTAATGTTTGTGCTTGTTCTGCTGCGTTGGTCTGAAAGATTGAACAGTTGGACATGTGCATTCAAAAGTTTAGAGATTGTCAAATGATGTTCACATGTAAAAGTTAAAGTGCATTTTAGGTGCATTCAGACATTTTATCCCAAATTTCAGTATCCCTAACTTTTTGCAAGAATTGTAGAAACACAAGTACTATTTAATTTGGTCTCTACATTCCTTTGGCCTTGTTTTTCTCCCTCACATTTATAAAAACCCTTGTCAGACTTGGACACAGTCTAGAGTTTTGTGGAAGAGTCCAAGACACACTTGTGCCTCTTTTAACTTTGTTGTACAATGATATTATCTCAAATCAGTCAAAGCCAATAACAATGTGATCTGCTCTAATTTCTCTTGTTCCAAAGCCAGGCAAGGATCACGTTTAGCCTCGAATAATATGAGAAGACTATTTCATCAAATGTCAAAGGATTCATCTTTTCAGGGTCCAGCAGTAGCTGTGTCGCTGGAAAAGCTTTGGATCGAGGGGCCCTTCTTATTTTATGTTCTCTCTAAATTTGGAACCAATTACATGAAATGGACCAAGGCTCTGTCCCATGAACCACTTGCACGAGTTAAAACTAACCGTATAATATCACATCCTTTTCAAGTCTTTAGGTCCACACGGCTTCTACCAGCTTTATTTATCCGAGCACTGGAGCCGTTAGCCTGTGCTATTGGGGCAGATCCAGGTGGACAGGGGATTAACATGGGAGGACACCATTTTAAAAGTAACCTCTATGTGGATGATACAAACCCCATTCCCAGTGGTGGACAGTAACGAAGTAAATGTAATTCGTTACTGTACTTAAGTAGTTTTTTCCAGTATCTGTACTTTACTAAGTATTTCCATTAAGGGATACTTTTTACTTTAACTTCACTACATTTCAACGTCAAATATCTTACTTTTTACTCAAGTACATTTTGCAAAATTAGTCGTTCCTTGTGTTTCCGTTAAATATTTTTGTAGAAGAAGACCTCAAAGACGCGTCTCAGTGGGAGTGTCAGGACCGGCTCAATGGAAGCCTCATTCTCTACACGCGAGCTGATAAACATGAAAATGACAAATAAAAAATACACCTGTGATGAAGCTTTGGTATTAGTAATGGCTGACTCTGATTCTGAGGGAGAACATCTACCTTTAGAGTCTTTTCAGCCGAGTGAAAGTGAGAATGAACGAGAGTGAGTGCGTCTGTGACTTGGACAGCGGCGCGTTGCTCGTGCCTTTCTCAGCGTCTCTCATAAAGCACACGCTGTTTTTCCCACATTTTACCAAACATCAGTGAAAGAAACGGGAGGAAACTAAAGCCGGGAAGCCGTGAGGCGCGTAGCACCTGCAGCTTTACCTTTAGCACAGGTGATAGAAGCCGGGGCGGGTGTACTGCCGTGGCCGCGGGAGTGACAGGGATTTTGGGAATTATGCGGCTTCTATTGACAGCTGTTTGGGACAAATACGTGTTGTTCATCCTGACACTTTACCCAGTCGAGGAGGGAGAGGCAGAGTAAACATAGTCAGCGAGAATGCACTAATCAAAGCAGCGATCGTAATAAAAGTGATGGCTGTGTGCTGTGCTTTATGAGAGGTCCCACACTCTAAAAAACTACTAACTATGCCACATGGACAGATAAGAAAAGATAAAGCAACTGCAACCACACACATACAGTACATGTGTATATTTCTCAGAACTATTTGCTTACGTTTTACTAGTTATGGTATATGAGAAGTTGTAGTTATTCTTTATTTCAGAAAAAGAAAAAAAAAACTATTCTATGTTCATTAGTGTGTATGTACTGAAAAAAACTAACGGCCAATATATAATGTCATGGTATGCAAATTATATGCAAATTAGATGCTTAAAATTTATTTACTTAAATACTTTGGGTCATACCTGACATTTTTCTAGTTTAGAGGAGGACTCTATCTCGTATCATTTTTAAACCACAGCCTTTTGAAATTTGGATCTCAAAAATCTGTATTTTTTAAATAATTCCTGGCGCCTAAAGGGGGCAAGAGACTGACAAAAATTATAAGGGCATTATAGCCTAGTACTTGGATACTTAAGTACATTTGAAGGCAAATACTTTTGTACTTTTACTCAAGTGAAAGTTAAAAGGGAGTACTTTTACTTTTACTGAAGTAATATGTTACCTAGTGTATCTGTACTTTAACTCAAGTACTTGGTTTGTGTACTTCGTCCACCACTGCCCATTCCCCAAAAAAGTTAGGACACTGTACAAACTCTGAATAAAAAAATCTCATAAACTTATATTTTATTCACAATAGAATAAATAATAAAATACATGTTCGACATTAAACTAAAATCATGGCTGCACAAGTCTCTCTAATGGCGCTTTTCCACTACACAGTTCCAGCACGACTCGCCTCGACTGGGCTCGGCCTTTTTTGGTTTTCCACTGCGTAAAAGTTGTACCTGTACCTGCTTCCAGGTCCTTTTTTTCGTATCACCTCCTGCGAGGTTCTAAGCCGGCTGAGGCGATACTAAATTGTGACGTGAACACACGACAGACTGCTGATTGGCCAGAGAGAATCGTCACTGTTCACCGCGTCATCGTTGCAAGAGCCAGACGGAGTATCCTGAATAACCCCGCCATTTTTAAATAGTTTGGCCAGAGATTGCGTGATAATTTACCCAGTCCCAGACTTTAGTATTATGGCAACTCGGAAAAATGCTCCGTGGTCAAGCGAGGAGGTGCAGACTTTTCTTTGTTTGGTTGTCAAGAGAAGATCCAGCGAGAGCTTGATGGGGCAACGAGGAACGAAAGAGTAAACAAAGAAGTCTCCAGTCGCTGATGGAGGACGGTAAGTGTTTTAAGTTTACATTACATTAACCCTGTAGGTGCACTCTGCTTGAGAGTTTTGTTTTCTTTAGGCTGGCTTTTGGAAAGCTGAAGCTCACTAACAATGAAGACTGTAAACTTGTGTCGCAGATAGCAATTGCCGCTAACTTTTAGCTCTAACTAGTTGCTAGCTGCCTGCCATTGCTATTTCGTAGTGTGTTGACTTTTGTATGATCTTTCTATTTAAGATTCCTTTTAGCGAGAATGGTTCTGTGGCTCCCACTGATGCCACGCTGGCATCGGCTGCAGCGCCGGCATCAACAACAGCACCAGAACCATTGGCACCAGCGTCACACCGGCAACCGGTTAGTATAATAGGAGATATGTAAAGCGTCCTTGAGCTCTGGAAAGGCGCTATATAAATATAACAATTATTATTATTAGGAGAAAAAGTAAAACCTTCTAGCCTGTTGTCTGTGAATCTATATACACTTATTAATATAATTAAATTAATATTAATCGTGTTTATAACCCATTAGTATATCATATATTATTATTAATATAACGCCAATGTACTTGCATAGCAACAGGAAGCATTCCCAGTTATGGGAATCAAGATTCATTAATAAACCTGTTCAGTATTTTTATAACTTTGAGACATACACAATGTGCATTTCATGTGTACTGTATACTGTATGTATACTGTACACATGGTAATTTCAAATGCACACAACGTTTGAATTAAACGTGAAATCGTTTATCTTTATTGTAATTCATTCATTGTAATTATTTTTTGTCCAGGACGGAGGAAACGACAGAGGAGCAGGAGCATCTGACTGTCCTGAGGAGATGCAGACATCTGATGTGGAGCAGATGGAGTTGAACCGGACACAGCGAGAGCGGCATTTACAGATGGTACTCGACGATGCAGCACATGCAAGAGAACTAGAAGCGGCTTTGAGGAGGGAGGAGATTGCTGCAATGTCGCCCTTCAACCAGGCCTTTCTGGGAATCCTGGGCCAGCTTGTACAGGCACTGAACCGGCGGACGCTGTTCCACCACCCTGGACTGAAAATGTATATTATGTAATAATTAAATACAGCATTTTTAAAATTGTTTGCACCACATGTAACATGTATATAGTTGTTTGTGAATTTATATTAGAGTTTGTTCTATTTGTAGGTGTGTGGTTAAATAAAACTTTTTGAAACTTATTACAAATAAGTGTCTTTTGGATGGTTTGCTTTTGTACAAGGGTTTGACCATGTATTTTCAGATTTTATACTGTGATAACCTTAAAACAGCAGAGACAACATTTTTAACGATAATGTATTTATTTTTTTAGCAATTAAAGTAACGCATCAGACCCTCTCACATCACTGCCTTCCTCCTCTACACCCTGTGCCACTGCCACCACAGGCTCTGCTGCTGCAGGTGCATCCCAGTCATTGTCATAGTCCTCTCCATGACTCTCACAAAGGTTATGCAAGCACAGCAAGTAAGAATCATAGATTTCACCATTGTAACATCACAGTCATTTCTTTTCATGAGACAACGCCACCTTCCTTCAGTCTACCAAAAGCGTTTTCAACCACAACCCGTGCTCGACATATTTTCCTGTTGTAGATCTGCTGTTCTACAGATCTGAAACACATAAACCATACACATTTTAGTATGTAATACTGGTAGCTATAAAGTTGTTCAAATACTTTGTAAGTAGTAACTTATAGTATTTACACATATATACGTAACGTTAGCATAACTTAGCCTCTTGCGTCGGCTTTGAAAAAACAGATTCGTCTCGTAGTCTGAACTCTGTAGTAATTCCCAAACTCTCCTGTTATCAGCATTGTTTCTTTTTGCTGCCCTCAGCCTCTCCTGAAACAACGTTTGCTGTCTTGCTGTGAGAAACAGCCACATCCCGAGGATAAAAAAAACATAGACTCGATTTCCTCCATTGTTTATGTGTGTGAGTAGCGGGTGTGTGTCGCGTAGAAGATTACGTCACGACAGGTTCTTGCGGCGTCGCTATGATGACGACTAGGTACTATTGTGGAGGTACTATCTGCAATGGAAAACGGAGCTGCGAGCCGAGGCGAGTCGAGCGAGTCGAGTCGAGCTGGTACTGTGTAGTGGAAAAGCGCCATTAGTGGAAAAGTACTGATACTGGGACAGGAAGTGCCCCCTCCTGTGTGAGGTGTGGCCAAAGGTTATGACCTTTAGGGTATTGAGTTGAGCAGACGCACAACACGTGGGCTGACCTCATGTTAGCTGCGGCTTGTCTAACAGCGCTGGACTTGTGCCTTTTTCTGAGTGGAATTAAACAGACAAACTTTACATTGGTTTTATAGTTTTTATTCTCTTAGTCTTAGCTCCAGCACTCGTCCCAAAAGAACCGGGAGATATTGTTTTTAGCTCTCATGAAATCCAAAATAAGGCAATATTTGGCATTACATTTCAAAATGTTTGAGAGATAACATTTAATATGTTATCTATATTCTATTGTGAATAAATATAAGTTTATGAGATTTATAAATTATTGCATTCCTTATTTATTCACAATTTGTACAAAGTTCAAAATCTTTGGGAATCAGGTTTTTAGATTTTAAACACAAAGAAATTACAGCATCAAGAAAAAAGTGCATGAAAAACTCCAAACATGTTTTATATTTTAGATTCCTCAAAGTAACAGTCTTTGCTTTGTCGACAGAGCTGCAAACCCTTGGGCCTCTCTCAGTGAGCTTCAGGATGGAGTCACTTAAAATGGTGTTTCCAGGTTAAAGTGGAAACACAATGTTATGTGTCTTATTTAAAAGTAAAAACATGGAGGATTAGGGAACATAGATTTAAGCCTAAAATGAATGCTAGCTTTATAAAAACACACATTAGACTTTATAAGAAATGCACGTTGGGCGGGAGACGGCAGTTGGAGGAAGAGAGTGGAGATGCACGCAGGACCAGAGTTTCAATTGTTGTTTGGTGATTTTACTCATAAATATGTCCTGGATTGGAACGGTTTAACATCAGAAAAGGCTTTTGAACAAACTTAATGACATTGTTGTGGGTGGTTTTGTCTTGTATAAATATTTAAATGAGGATGAATGTGCAGCACTGATAAAGCTCCTGGATTGTAAAGACTCTGATGAAAGTCTTGGAGATATAAGAGGCTTATATCAGTGACCAGACTCCAGCTCACATGTTTCATGGAGTTGTTATAGCACCAAAACTGTTCTGGAGGACGAGACCCACACAGTCAGTTTGTTTTAGACTGCTGTTTAGCTCAAAAGAAATGTGGACCAAAGTACATATGCTTCTGTGACTCACTTTAATGTAAACTTTCTGTTCTGATCCAGTCTGTTTGACTCATGGAGGAAAGGTTACACCTAAACAGTTCAAACTCATTCAACTCATCATCGCAGTCTCCACAGTTAAAATATGGAAAACAAGGACAAAAGTCACCATTAAACAAACATTCATCAACAGCTGCTATTTTTTTCACAAAAGACAAACAAACAATAAAACTACTTTCACCATGTCCTAAAATTGAACTCAGTAACTGTAACCATTTTCTTGCATTTCTAAAATCATTCTGTTGTATTTTCAGAAAATAGACGCAGAGTCCATCTGAAAAGCTCCAGTGACACCATCCCAGAACAGAGCAGTGTGACTTGAGCATGCATTAGGCTTTAAAGGAACTTATGAATGGTTCAGACTAAGTCAGCCTCGGACTCTCAGAGGAAACAATGAAAGAAAACTCAAAGCTGGTGTCAGTGTCTCAAATAGAGGTGTCTACACTGCAGAGGATGGACCAACACATCAGCTGGAGAATCAACTAATTTGTTTCACTGTTTTACAAACTGATGAGTACACTTGTGTTTTTAAAGATAGATCTGAAAGAAAAATAAAATAAAAATCTCTTTTCCAAGAGTGACCTGGCCAAGACGACAGCATTACACACAGTTTGTGACAAATACAAGAATTATCAAACACACAAAGTTATCAATATTTACTCTCAATAGTTACAAAAGAGTTTAAAAACAGCTGACATTTACCCAGCTCCTTGAGTTCACGCTTAGGACAGATTTACATCCTCCTAAAGTAACAAGTTCAGATGGATTGAAGTCCTTTTGCAGGTCAGTCCATGCACAGGGGGCAGCCACTAAAATACTGCCGACTCCGTTTATTAAATCTGAAATCAAGCACTTGTAATCAGTCTGTGTAGAACAGTTTATTTTACTGCTGTTATTTAGACTGTTTTGTTTCTCAAACTAAAGAAAAGAAATAGACACAACACTGTGGAGCAGAGAGACCACACTGGAAGAACTGAGTGAGTCTGGACAACTATTCATTTTCATATTTATGACTTAGATTTCTTTTTCTTTAATACACTCAAATAAAATGGCTTGATTTAGTTCTTTTTTGTAACAACATGTGTTTGATTAAAGTGAGAAGAATTTAGTGGACACAGCTGCTTCATATCCAAAAGTGATTTATTTAAACTGATCTGTTTCTTTTCGTTTCATAATGTGATGCAGAGAAAAAGCAAAGGCCACAGTGACTGGTGACACAGAGGTTCAGTCTGGAGGCACACTGACTCTAGCTGCTCTCTTATATTAGTGTTTGCAGATGTTGAGTTCCCAGTGTCTCTCTGCCAGTGAGTTTGACACATCACAGCACCTCACGTTTGACAAAGTCTCACTGAGCTGTCAATCCAACTCCACTAATGGAGAGTGGACACTCAAAGGCTTTTCTCAGAACGGCCTTTTCTTTCCACAATGTACTTCCTACTGGACAGATACATCTAAATGTGACTTTTCCCCAAAAGAGAAAACTAATGCAGTGTTTTGGTGTGAGTCTGGATCAGGAGAACTGAGCAATGCCCTCAACAGGACTTTTTTTCATTTCATTTTTCATAGAATAGATGAATACAGACATTTTTTTTAAATTGCTGTGATAATGTATAGACCAGGACTATTGTAGGACTAGACCAGGACTGTAGACCAGGACTCTGACTAGGACTAGACCTGAACTAGACCAGGACTAGAACTAGGACTAGACAGAAACTAAATACCACACATTAGACCAGACTAGACCAGATTTCATCTAGACCAGGACTAGACCAGGACTGACCAGAACTAGACCAGAACTAGACCAGGACTAGACCAGACCAAAAGCAGGACTAAACAATTGGGTACAATAGCCCAGGACTAGACCAGGACTAGACCAGAGCTGAACCAGGACTAGAAGACCAGACTCATGCATTGTGTTGCAGGATAGACCAGGACAGACCAGAGCTGAACCAACCAGACCAACCAGACCAGACCAAAAGCAGGACTCATACATGTGACTAGACTAAGACCAAAAGTAGGACTCAGGGCAGGACTAGACCAGAGCTGACTAGGACTAGACCAGGCTGAAAGATTGGACTAGGACTCCAGACTAGACCAAAAGCAGGACTAAAAAGATAAAAAGTGGTTTGGAGAAGACTAGACCAGGACTAGACCAGAGCTAGACCAGGACTAGACCAGAGCTGACCAGGACTAGACCAGGACTAGACTGGTCTAGACCAGAACGAGACCAGAACTAGACCAGGACTGACTCAGGGCTAGACACAGGACTAGACCAAACCGGAGTCTGTTTTAAAGGACTAGAATTAGACCAGGACTCATATAAATGTTGACTGTTTGGACCATGTTGTGCCTGGGACTGGACAGGTTTGTTTTGTGCACCAACTAACTAGACCAGGACTCAGACCAAGCCTAAACCAGGACTAGACCAGAACTAGACCAGGACTAGACTAGGATTTTAGACCAGGACTAGACCAGGCTAACCAGGCTAGGACCAGGACTAAGCAGAAATATAAGGAGACCAGGACTAGAAGTGTAGACCAGGACTACACCAGGACTAGATGGACTAGACCAGGACTAGACCATGACTAACCAGGGCTATTACAGGACTAGACCAGAACTAGACCAGGACTAGACCAGACCAAAGCTAGGACTAGACCAGGATTTTATTGCCCCAGGACTAGACCAGAGCTGAATAGGACCAATAGACCAGACCAAAAGCAGGACTAGACCAGGACTAGATGTGAGACCAAAAGCAGGACTAGACCAGGACTAGACCAGAGCTACATAAAGATCTATTCTCCAGTGTTACAGCTCACTGGAGGCAAGGTGGGTTAAGTGTCTTACCCAAGGACACAATGACAGTATGAACTGTGGGGAGAAAGCGAATCAAACCCACCAACCTCCGGTTCTACTGCTCTACCCACAGCCACTGCCGCCAGACTAGACCAGAATGACCAGGACTAGACCAGGACAGTTAGTAAAATAAAGACAGGACTAGACCAGGGCTAGACCAGGACTAGACCAGGACTAGACTACAGGGCTAGACCACCAGGACTACACCAGGACCAGACTAGGACTGACCAGGACTGAGAGTAGACCAGGAAGACCAGGGCTAGACCAGGACTAGACCAGAACTAGACCAGGACTAGACCAGGACTAGACCAGGACTACACCAGGACTAGACTAGGACTAGACCAGGACTAGACCAGGGCTAGACCAGGACTAGACCAGGACTAGACCAGGACTAGACCAGGGCTAGACCAGGACTAGACCAGAACTAGACCAGGACTAGACCAGGACTAGACCAGGACTAGACCAGGACTAGACTAGGACTAGACCAGGACTAGACCAGGGCTAGACCAGGGCTAGACCAGGACTAGACCAGGACTAGACCAGGACTAGACCAGGGCTAGACCAGGACTAGACCAGAACTAGACCAGGACTAGACCAGAACTAGACCAGGACTAGACCAGGGCTAGACCAGGACTAGACCAGACCAAAAGCAGGACTAGGGGTTTATTTAGAAGTGATTCTCTTATGGCTCTGACTTATTGAATTAAAACGTTACATTGATCGTCTCTGCATTAAACTGAAGCACAAACAGTCCCTCAAATGTAGGAAATGTAATGTTGATAAAGCTGTGAATAAAGCAGAAACATTAATGTTTACTGCAGAATCTACTCTTCAGATGAATCCTGAGCAACAGTGGAAACACACGCCTCTTCAGGACAAACTCAAACTGAACCGACCCACATGAGACTAATGTGGCACCGAGCCCCAAAAGTCTTTGAATCCCATATTTGTGCAGACTTTCTAACAGCGCTTTAGGGAGTGAGCAGGTGCCAGAACATTCATTTGGGATAAAAATGTACGTTTCCTCTCGCTTTAAAGCCGTTAGACAAAGGTCTACAGATTACTTCAGTTAATTGTGTCATTAAATTAACACTAAACAGTTTTATGGTGCATTCAAGACCAACAACGGAAATGAAAAGACAAAAATAAGTGTGTGTTCAACTTAAGTCTCTAAAACCTGCTGCTGTTGCCTCGTGGTCCGCTGAAATGTCATGAGTTCGACCTTTACCAAACCAAACCCAGCAACCAGGTTTAAACCAGGTCTAAACCAGGTTTAAACCAGGTTTAAAGTAGGTTTAAAGCAGGTCTAAACCAGGACTAAATCTCTGAGCCAGACTGACAGTAGTAAACCAGAACTACACACAGGATGTTTTGGTCTTTCTCAGACTATTTAATGCTGAGGAATCAGAAGTTTCTTTAGTAACTGACTTTTTTCAGCTCCTCTGTCTATTACTAAATCCTTGTCCAAGGACCTGAGGATATCTTCTTCCGTTGACATGAGCATGACGGCCTTTAGGTGTTCTTGTGTCTGTGAACTTCTTATCCTGCTGCAAACATTTACAAAGCTCTTGAAGTGCACAGTCCAGCAGGGCTTGTGACAGCACTTGAATGAAGACCAAGCAAAGACTGTTGATTCTCTCTGGGACTTGGTTATGCAGCTCCACTTCATAGGCACTGTTTGGATCTGTCTTTCATCACTTGCCATTTCAGCAGGCATCATTATTTTCTCCTCTGCTCCCCTCAGTTTCTCATTTGACCATTGAACAAAGCTACCAGCTGCAGACTGAACTGACTCTAAATCTCTTGTTCTTCAGTGTGTCTTCTGTGCTTTAGATTTTGATTGATTTTGAAAGACAAGGTGTTAGAAGGACAGAGCCATTGCCGCCCATTCCCTCTGGAACTCCCTCCCTCCACAAATCCCAACCTCTGACTCACTCGAAAAATTTAAGAAACAGTTAAAAACTCACCTTTTCAAGAAATGTTACAACCTGTCATAAACTCCATTGCAATATGTTGTTTTGTTTCTTGTTCTGTTGTATGTATTTTATGTAAATTGTTGCAAGTCTTAAAGTAAATAAAGGCTGCTTCAAAATGGCTTTAACCGGTTTTAAAGTGAGCGAATTAAATTTAGAATTAAACTGGGTTCATTAAAGAAAAGTTTAGTGAAATTAATCCCAGTTTGAATCAGTTTGTGTCTGAACAAGTCAACCAAGCCCCGGAAACAGCTTGAATAGACTCCAGTCCAACAATAAGAGGCAGAAAATGAACGAGTTCAAATGTTGTTCACTTTATTCATTTGTCTTGGAGCATTTACAAAATCCTCGTCAGTCTTCTCCTTTACTGTCCTACTCTGAGACAAAGCTCAGAGTAGGACAGTGTTTTATCCATAAATGTCCGTCCTAAAGTAATCCTCGATGGAACAAGTAGGATTGACATCAAATGCATCTAAAAACATGTTGACTGGTGAGTTGGTTCCCAGTTCTAATATTCTCCATGGTCTGCTCTAAAAGACAGGCTTATAAAGGGTTCATTAAAAGGTGACTGTTGGGTAGAGCACACTGAAGAAGACCGATGGTCCAGACTAAAATAGGTCACTGTTTGGAGACGACATATTTAAAAATGTATAAAACTGTCCTGGACTCCTCTGTAGCAGTGCATGGACTTAAGTCTTTGACAAAAAAAAGTGAGAATAAAATATGGCTCAACTACGCCACCTAGTGTTGGGCCTAGGACCCATTAAGACCACAGGTTAAATATTGGACAAGGGTTACTATTGAAAAGTAAGGTTAAACACAAAAAATTATAGTTGCTATTAAAATGTCTAAAGTACATATTGTTTAAGAAGAGCACAGGGTAAAAATGCACCTGAAACCAGAGTCCATGTGCTTCTCTTTACGACACTCGACCCACGTCGTCACAAGCCGTTCCTGCCAGAGGAGTAATACAGTTCACCCAAAACCAAGCCTGCTGTCCTTTTGTAGGCTACTGTCAGGACACTGACTTAGAACCCCTGAGCCATTTACTGCTGGGCGGTTCCAGGAAGTGGCATGTAAGAAACACAAACAAAATACAGACTGAACATGTCTGCATGGAAACACTAAAAAAAATCACAACAAATCAATTAACACAGCAAAGTAATTGAACTGGACATGTAAATATTAAAAAGTCTGTCTGTCCTCTGACTGGAGCCTCCTGTGGGGTTTGGGAGTATTTGAGTTTTCCTCTGAACCTGCTGGAGGCTCTAGGGACAGTCTCGGAGGTGTTCAGTCTGTAAGGCCCTCTGAGGAAACTGAGATACAGAGCTGTTCAAAACTAATTCAATGGGAAAGTGTTTAGACAAAAGCTGAATCAGTGGGTAAAGCAGCGAGGCGCTGAAAACAAACTAGTTCTACATAATTATCTTGACCCCTGCCATAATTACAAACACATAACCAGTTTATAACTTAGAATCGCCCCCTAGTGGAGAAATAGTTTAATACTACTACTAGAACTATACTTTTATACATGTTTAAATGATTTTAGTCTTTCTTTGGGACTAGACTGAGGCTAATTGTGATTCAGGAAACACGGCTTCAAACCAAACAGATCATGGCAGGAGACCCTCATTACAGGAGGTATTAGTATACAGGTATTTCTGTATACTCTTTATATTATGGTGCAACTGGTACAAAAATCTAGTTTTTTCTGTTTGTGGCTCATGATTGGTCCAGATGGACTTAAAGGCAGGACACTGCAGTCACCCCCACTCCCCACCCCTTTGTGGCAACAATGAACACACTTATCATGCATTTCATTTTTGTCCATAAATCTCTTTTAGCGCTCCAGGTCTGCTCAACTCTCCAGTAGTTTGTCATTGTCAGGATTTGAACCCTTTAAAGTCCAGTTTGAAAATATGAAAACAAACCTAATTGTCCATAAATGCTCTTTAAAGAATGTCAAAGATGATCAACTTGTTTCTTTTGAGTATTAGATCCTCCCTGTGAACAAAACATATCCCACTGACATCACTTCAAACCACTTTTTCATCTCACTGCCATTAAACTATAAAACCATGCATTCTGTAATGTCAGCATTATTTTGAAGAAAAGTAGACCTTTTTCTTTTTTACTGGCTTCAGCTGTTTCTCTGTTGTAGGCCCTGCATGAAACTCATGTATTCTACCAGGGCCAAGGCAGTGACGTTAAAAATGTTAGACATTGACGCTTTGTAAGGTGTCTGCTCCAGTTAAAGTGTCTCATTTGCAGATGACAACTCTGTTTTGAGATGATTAAATATGGAACAGCTTCTGGACACAGTGGAAGCAGAAATTAAAACAAAAATACAATTTCCAGATCAGAATTGAAACGGCTGAACTAGAAATGGTGAAACTCTGTTTTTAGGCGCCATTGACCTCGAGCTCAGTTGGAAATCACACAAAACCTACATAAAGTCAAATATTTCAGAAACTCGAGCTGTCCTGTCCAAAATGAAACACAATCTTGTTTCAAAGGCCTTGAACTGTTGTACCAGTCTCTAACAGTAGCATATGTGACATGTAGAGCTCTAGGAAATGTTCATTAATAAAACTATCTGTTATTCTGCTAAAACTGCAAGAATAAAAATAAGAGATTATCACCCAAACTATTCATAAACTCTAACCTATTGAAATGTGAGGACTTAGTAGAATTTAAAACAGACAAATAAAGTTTAAAAAAGGTCCAGACTGTGTCCAGAAGCTGTTTCAGATGAACTCTGATGAGTTGAGAGGAACACTCGTTCAGTAAACCACTTCAGACCCAACGAGAACAGACCTGTCTGTTCAGGGTTAAACTCTTCAGTCCTGCTTTAGCTTTGCTTTAGTCCTGACTATGCTCCAGGTTTATATTGCTTTATCCCTGGGTCAAGACACTGTTTGATCTTTATTTAGCCCTGATTTTACTTCTAGCTTTGGTCTTAATTTGGCCCTGGTTTGGTCTTGAGTTTAGACCTGGTTTAGCTCTAGTTTGGCCCTGACAGGGACTGGGACAGAAGTGTGTTACTGTCCCGCCCTGATCACATGACCAAAGAATAAACGGACCCTTTTAGATAAAGTTGGGCTTTATCAATCCAAGAAACTTCTCAAGTCCAGGTTCAGAATTAAGACCAGGACCAAACATTTAGAGAATCAGAAGGATTTGTATCATAAAAATAAAGAGGAAACAACCCTTTTAGGGCTGATTATTTGACTAATCTCATAAAGCCTCTGTCAAACTGAGCATTTTTTGCCGTCGCTGACAAATGAAGTTTTAAATCAGGGGCTGCAAAGTGTGACAGGATCAAAGACAGCCACGATAATATCTCACGATGATAAAACCAAAGAATGTCCAACAAATCAAAATAAAACTGTCCTGTCTTTGACTAGAGTAAGCTGTCACTGTAACAGCTCAACAGGAGCAAAAATGCCTTATTATTATTGACACACACTCAGCCTGTAAGTCTAAACTCAGGGTAAACAAACAGATCCAATCACAGAAGCACAAAGCTGACATGGCAGGACTGTAGCATACACATGATAACACACATATTATACTCTCCATCCTTTCCCAGGTGAACAAAAAGAATACATACAGTGTTATTGGATCTGGGGTCTTTGTCTCCCTCTTGTGGCAGCCTTGTGTACATGTTGGGGAAGAACACCTGGGCGGAGCGCTGGCCCTCGTCTGAAGAGTGCTCCAGTAACCCCAGAAAAACAAGTGTGACAGTCTGAGCGCCATGGCCGACGAGCTGTCCAACAACGCCTGGCGACTTTAAGGACGGACATTTATGAATAAAACACTGTCCTACTCTGAGCTTTGTCTCAGAGGAGGACAGTAAAGGAGAAGACTGAGAGGATTTTTAAATGCTCTGTGACAAATGAATAAACTGATTCTATCTCTTATTGTGGGTCTGGAGTCTGTCCAAGCTGTTAATGCACTCACTTTAACACTTTAAACCTTGTTAAAGTCATTTTGAAGCAGCCTTTATTTAGTCTCAAAATCTTTTATTTTCTTTTAGACTAGCAACATTCAGCAAAAAAAAAAACACAGTACTTTCTTGAGCCTGTGCCTTAAAAGTAAAAAACACACTCGTGATATGAACTGCACAGGTGACACATACCTATGACACAATCCAGCACAAAGAATCCTAATCAAAAAAATCAATGACAATGAAAAGAAGTGTTGTTTTCAGCTGTAAGTGAGCAGTGAGGTGTTCCATCATAAACACAAACACATGCCTCATTTGTTGCAACCAGACTGAAGCAGTGACGTATTTGTGGAGGACAGTTAACTGTGATCATTGTTCCAGCCTGGGCACGAGCAGAAGGCCCGTCCCAGACCATCTTTCTGACATTTACAGTGACTTACAAAACACAAACTGGTGTAATGACTGTAAACTGCTTTATAAAGTGAGTGGGCAGAGGTTTCAGACTCGGGTCATTGTCTGAACTCCTGAACATTCATCAGCATCTGTTTTTCCTGGAAGTGAACGACAAAACCTGAGGAAACGCCTCAGAGGAACCGGTTTCTTTGTTTCTTAAAGAAAGACATGTTTACATTTCACAGAACAAGCTGGGTTTGGTAAAGGTCGAACTCATGACATTACAGCAGACCACGAGGCAACAGCAGCAGGTTTCAGGGGCTTAAGTTAAACCCACTTATTTTACTCCAGTTTTCATTTCCTCGTTGGTCTTAAATGCACCATAATACTGTTTAAAGGAAACAGACTACAAGAAAAAACAACCCCTAAACATGGCCTGGTTCATAAAGATCAGGAAAACAGACACTTTTTCTTCCAGTCATCATTTGTGGTTGTTGTAATGGGTTGCTGTTGAAAATGTCAGGTGTAGTTTCTGTTTTCCTTTCAGGAGGAGAAAGGGCTAAAACAAACACAGGTTTGGTTTGTGGTCTATAAAAACTGAGATCCTCAGAGCAGACTGAGACCTGATCCCACTCAAACCTGGTCAGAAAACCTTTTATTCACTTTTTGAGTTATATGCAGTAGATATATTCTTTCAATAATGACAATAACCTGTGCAGTATTTATTCTGACTCTTGTCTCTCAGGAGAAGATGGATCCTGGTCCGGTCCTGGTTTGGGCCGTGTTTGTTTGTCTGGGGCCATGTCCCGTGGGCTCAGGGACCTGCTCGAGGAGTCGACAGCTGCCCTCAGGACTGCAGAAGAGCAGGGACAGGACTCAGTCTGCCCTGTTACTTTTATAAATGCCACTGGTCCACATCAGAGCAGCATCAAACTTTAACATCAAAATATGTATTAAAATCATTTAATAATAAGATCACATCTATGGTTTCTCTAAATGAAACTGGGCAGAATACGCCTTTTAAAGTATTTCCAGACTTTTAAACTGGGACACACGCAAAAAAAAAGTCTGTTTAAAACAATGGTAATTCAATTGTTTTATCGACAGAAAACGCAAAACAAAAATGATTGCATTTGAACTTTTAAAGGAAACAAAAGCTTCAAAGAACCAGGAGCATTTGAAAAGATAATGTCTTAATGAAGACAAAAAGTGACAAAAGTCCATGAAAAGCTGTTTGCTGCAGTGGTGTTTGTTAAAATGGGGACAGTAGTGTTCAGAACTGGGATATTTGAGTGTTTTCACAGATATTTGGGACGGGAGGGTTAAAGTGGACAGTCGAAATGTTTAATTTAAACTTTGATTAGTGCTAAAAGAGAAATGACATAAACCTGGTTTAAAGGTAAGTTTTTGGTAAAACTTTGTTTACAGCAAAGCTTGACTTGTAAGTATTTGGTTAAATGTTTGTTGGTACAGAGCACTAGCAGAAGTCTTTTCTTTCATTGTGAAGAAGAAATGTCCCATAATCGTCACTTCCACTGACTTTACGATCTGACGGCTTAAGCCCTACTGCTTATGCCACTGTCCTGTTTTCACCTAAGTTTGGTGACCTTTGACCTGTGTTATGTTTTGTTACTTTGGACCCTATCGGCCTGTGTCTGTGTCCTTTTTCTGTTGCTTATCATTCTGGTGTTAATTCTGATCAAAGGGAGGACTCTCTATCGTACTTTAGCACAGCACCAAGGTCACTTCCTCCTGTCGACTCACAATGGAATGAGTGTAGTTTAAGCTCAGCAGGAACAGAGTGACGACGTTGTGTTGGTCCACGAGATATGATGTGACTGTGAAGTAATCTTTTAAAATGTGGCAGTGTTGCATTAAACAGATTTGAACAAGTGAATAAATCCTGGTGTGTGTTCATCTGTGAACGACGAGGTACAGTCCTGTACTGCTGCAGTGAAGAAAATGGCTTCTCAGCTTCAAAAACTCCAAACAGAAATACTGAGAGGGACTTTAGAAAACTCAAATGTATGTCACAAGTTCTGCACCTTTAAAAAAGTGTAGCCAGAGAATGGACAGGAAGTAAAAAACTAGAAACCACTGTTGATTCAAGACTTGTCCAATGGTTTTCAGAACAAGTTTGTCAGTGAAGCTCTGAGGCTCTGTGTCCATTTATGAGTCTGTAAAAGAAAGGGTTTATTTCATAGAGGTACAGCTGTTTCTAGTCTTACCTTGTGCTTTCATTTGACCTGCATGTTTGAACCAGTAATGTTGTAATACTGACATTTATGTTACTAATGTTACTTATGCTCACAGTGGGACTTATTGTTTGCATTATATTGAGATTGACTGATTAATAAACTCTGTGATGATGATATTAATGCAAGGCTTGGTGTGTATTCAGTCGACAGTGCTGTTCCTTTTGCATAAGTTGAACTCTCTGTGAATTGTTGTACTGTTTTGTTCGTGACAATAAGTCCATTCTATCTTTTCTATAAAGGAGCAGAAGTTGTGACATGAAACAGTCAGGGCCTAAAAGCGTCTCCTTCCTCTGCAGCTCTGTTCAGCTCAGACCTGGTTTGACTGAGCGCTGCACGTTGAGCCTAAACCTGTGTCACTTTGACCTCTGTGTAAAACCAGCCTCAGCGTCTTTCCTGAAACATAAACTTATAATTTGAATTACGAATCACAAAATAAACCTGTTCCTTGAGTTTGGGTCTGGACTTTGTGGAAACGCGGCTCAGGCAGGTGTTGGGACAGTGACTCAACAGAAACCCTCAGAAACATCAGACAGGCTCCTATTACCTTTAAACACAACCATTGTCTTTTTTTCTGTCAAACATTTATGGCCCTGAAGGTGTCTTTGTAAAGGTTGTCTCGGTTTATATTTGCAAAGCTTTCAGTCGTTGTTATTACACAGTGTGGTTATAAAGGAGGTAATAAGACACTAGTACAAACTGTATTTTCCTCAGTTTAACTCAGTTTTAATGGAATTTAACTGAGTGTCCTTGAGCAAGACACCCACCTTGCCTCCAGTGTCTGTGGCTCTGGTGAATGTGTGAGTCTGTAGAGGTAGGAGAGGTTATAAATACTAGGCCACATTAATCTGAGGACACCTCCTCTGTTCAAAGAGGGCTTTTCTATTTGAACCTCTCTCTTACACCGTCTGGCCTCTCTGGACAAAATGTATACATTGCTGTCCTCAAAGGAATGCCCTTTTACTTTGATGACCTGGATGACTGAGAACCTTCACAGATCATTTAAAGTGCTTTGGGGCCGAGAAGGGAACAACAAAGCGCTTTATAAATGCACACCATTTACATTTATGTAAATAATACAGGATGAGTTATTGCACCTTTGATAAACAAGACAATAGCCAGGGTTCAAAAGTACTTATCATTTATATTTATAGTGAGTCTTATGGTTGAATGTATTTTATTTGTTGAAGGCGTTCTGAGACAGAGAAATGTGAACCAAAGAGACGTGTATTTGAACTAATACCACTCTAAACATGATCTGTGTCTTTGCTCACGTTTTCTTCAGCCCTGCTTCAAATATTAATAAAAAATACTAAACTTCTGAATCAGGGTGAACATAACAATATTTTATGTTATATATTGACTTATACTACGACTATAATAACTTTGACAAAGCAATAAATCTTTAAAACCATGTCATCTTTGTCAATATTTAATATTATGCGTTTATGCACTTTAAGGATTTAACAAAGATGTTTAATGTCAATCAAATGAGAAAATGAATGTGACCAATTTAATAAATTACGGTTTTTAGCAAAAAAAAAAGAGGAAATTATCTGGAATTTCTGTTTTTAAATAGTTCAGAAAATCCAAATAATTTCATTTATTTGAGTTTTTAAGTTTTGGACATTGTCAAATATCACTAAATTTAAAATTTAAACAAAAAAACAACTTTTATTTTAAGCCTGTGCTGCTCACTGTGTTGTGGTAAAGCTGCTTTAGCTTCAGAGCAGCTCAATAATCTCCAGAAACCTCTTTAGAGCCATGTTTGATGCACTGGTTTAGGGAAGTAGCAGGACATGTCTCTGTAGTGTGTATTCTGTTGGTTTATGGTTCAGAGGATTGCAATATGTTTTAACAAAACTCGTGTGGAGTGTATATTATATTAAACCTGCTTTATTTTAGACAGATAAAACTAAAAACGATCCAAAATATACCAGATAGCATATATCTGGGTGAATAGAGCGGCGCATAGTGGTGCACTCCATTTCAGGTTCAATCATCGTTCGCTCAGTTGCAGCTCTGGACAGTTAGCTGCTCAACTGCTTTTCTCTTTCTGGACTCGCTGCTGTTTATTTGTTCCTTGGGTTGTGGCTGTCACTCAGTGTGATTACTTTTGGATTGTTCTGAGGGTTACCTTAGTACTGCTGCCAGGGGCGAGCTGTGTTAACACCCTTCATTTATTTTACCGCATGGACAACTGTGTATTTATATTGTAAACTAACAAACTGACCTCAGACCTGTTTCTCGTGATTCTTGTTCTCTCCAGGCATCACCGGTGGACCGTTTTTGTTACTAATTTGGACTGAACCCCTGCCCTGTACAAGGGGAGTGTATATGAATGTTATTGATTTGGTATTATTTTGGAGCGCTGAGACTTGTTAATAATTGGACTAGCTCTGTTTCAGTTGCTGAGGTCCCACGTGGTGGCAGTGGTGACCCCTGGTGGTGGTGCTCCAGTCTGTTTTTCTTTGGTGTGTGGTGTGTGTTGGGTGCCCCTCTTCTCACTGGATATAGGCTCCTCCTTCCTCACCCCCTCACCGGTAAGCCTCAGCCTTTGAATTCATGTAGCTCTTTTAAAGATTATTAGACCCTTTTTTAGAATTAGTATTTTATTATTGTAATAAAGCGAACAGCTCTTTTACTCTATAAAGGTTTTATTTGTTTGTTTCTGCCACTGACATAAGTAAATACTGGAATCTTACTGGAATAAGTGAATCTGTGCGTGTCCTTGTTTCCATAGTGTTCTCTGGGTGAAATTCCCAGAGTGGCGTTGTTGGCTTTTATCATTATACAAACTCTTAAGTGTCTAAAACATCTCTGCTCTGTTCAGGCTGCCACAGTAGCAAAATAAAACTCATCACATCAAACAGATCAGGAGCAGAATACTTTATGGAGAGATCACACCAGGATGCAACAGCTTCTTCAAAACAAAACCAAGGAAAAAATTCAACAATAGGATTGACTTTTTTTTGAAGAAACATTCCTTTTTTAGTGAAAAATATGCAGCTGCTGTTTCTCTTTAGTGAAGAATAGAACACTGCACTTACACTTGACAGAACAGAACATGGCACACCTCAGTTCTTCAGACACTCTTTTTTAAACCTCAGTATTTCTAAAATCCTTCAAAGGCTCTGAGTTAGTGCTGTGTGCATTATGTTCATATTTTCACAGAATCCTACAGACATTTTCACCTCCAAGGTTGTTGTGTGTAAATGTAATGGCGACTCCTTTTGTCGCTGGAGGGGCCGAGGACAGGCCCTGTGTGGCCTGAACAGATTCACACCGAGTCCCAGAATGAATGCTTGTGACGTTTATTCACGTAACTGCTCAGTTGAGACATGAACACAGTTATTAAATGCATCGGATGGTAATGTTAGACAACGCTAGTGTCAACAAATACTACGACTACCCCGCTCCCCTCTCTCCTCCTACACCTGAGTGACAGTGAGTGAAAACTACTGACGGTCACTGCCTACACCCACGTGACCCACGATCACCCTGGCAACCAGACAAAAGCTATCCATAGACAAATAGTATATCATTCTGGCTCCTACAGTCAATGCTGTTCTATTGAAATAAAACAGACATTTTTATTTGTTGAATTGAAAAAGTGTTGGACATATTTATTGTAGACGACAGGAACTGTAAACTCAAAAATCTCTTTACATTTAAACCTGAAGCTATTATACATCTGTGTAGAACAGAAACTTGACAGAAATAAATATTCACACATTCCACTTCCTGTTTCCACATTTCATCAGCTCTTATCCTCAGCTGCCGACTGTGACCTGGCAACTTTTATTTCACTGTTAAATGTGCGACTTAAACAATTGGGTACAATCAAATGTAATTATAAAACATATAAGGCTTAAGAATCTTGTAAATAAACAGACACATACATTGTGTTGGTGTGATAGAAAACAAAGCAAGCGGTGCCTAAAACCAAACAAAATCAGTAAAAACAAGTTTTTTCATACATGTGCATGGTACTAAGCTAGTGCTATGAATACAGGGTGGGTGGAAGTGACTAGGTCACATGACCTGAAAGCTATTGAAAAAAATCTGTATTTTTAGTTTTTACATACAAAATATAAAATAAAATTAAAGAGCGGCGATAAAGGCCCTCGCCTCCTTGAGACGGGACACATATATTCAAAGGATTGCATGTCGTGCTTTAAAGCAAATTTGGAGCTGTTTAGATGAAAACCCTTTAGCACAAAGTGTACGATTTAGGTGGTCATGTATTCCACCCAACATAGATTTTCTGTTGAGTTTACGGTATGGCTGTAATAAACTTTTCTGTTTGCCCTAAGGTGTCCTATGGATGTACCAAGTTTTGTATTTCTACATTGGAAAAATTTACTTTCATTTTCCATAGAACCAATTATTTTGACTTTTCTAGGGTCGTCACTGAGTCATTTTTCCTATTTTTTCAGGGACTTCAAATACATACATTTTTGCCGGGCTTGAAGTCTGGGACCAATAAAAATGACTTTTAGTTGTTGGTTTACTGGGTCAAATTGAAAATCATTTTTCAGAAAAATTATAATAAAAAATATATACCAAATTATAATAAAATAAAATATACCTCGAGCAAAAACGACAAGAAAAACGCCTGTCTATTTTACACACATGTGTTTAGCTCATTTTGCCCAAGTTTGGTGTCTGTGGAATGAAGCAGCTATTTTCTGTTGTTTTTAAAAGAGAGGTTGTATTCTAAGTCGGTTCACATCTTCAATTTAAAATGGCCGCCTTCCTGTGTGTGATAAGGTGTGGTCCCCTTTGGCTTTTTTGTTCATAAGCCCATACTGGATGTGTGTACCAAGTTTCAACAAACTAAAATTTTCACTTCCCATTGACTTTTTCCACATATTTGGGACGTTGCTAAGGCAACACATTTATAGATAGGGGGTGGTTGTCATTGGCTTTTATGCTCCTCATGACATAAGAGATGTGTGTACCAAATTCCATGTCTCTATGACAAACTAAATTCTTGGGTCCCATTATAAGTTTGTAGGGGCGCTGGAGAGCCATTTCTAAAGATAACCCTTTATTTACATATCTTTGTGTTATTTTCACAAAAATGGCCACCTCGTTACAGGCTTGCCACACCCATACCGATAAGATATCAACAACAAAGTTACAACTTTGGTTGGCACACGTGTCTAGATGATACTCACCAAATTTGGGGCCATTTAAATTAAAACACAATGATTTGCATCTTCTTGTGCGATTTTAGTGGCCATGCGTTTCACCCCACATGGCGGACTTCCTGTTTAGTTTAGGTGTGGCTGTCATAGACTTTTCTGTTTGCCCTGAGGTGTCCTATTGATGTACTAAGTTTCATTTTTCTACGTTGGAAAAAGTTACTTTCACTTTCCATAGGCCCAATGTATTTTGACTTTTCTAGGGTCGCCACTGAGTCATTTTTCATTTTTTTTTCGGGGACTTCAAATACATATATTTTTCAGCCGGGCTTGAAGTCTGGGACCAATAAAAATGACTTTTAGTTGTTGGTTTACTGGGTCAAATTGAGAATCATTTTGCAGAAAAATTATAATAAAAAAATATATACCGAATTATAATAAAAAAATATAACTCGAGCAAAAAGTCTAGAAAAACACTTGTCTCATTTACATACATGTGTTTAGCTCATTTTGCCCAAGTTTGGTGTCTGTGGAATGAAGCAGCTATTTTTGTTGTTTTTTAAAAAAGAGGTGTATTCTAAGTCGGACCAAATTTTCAATTCAAAATGGCCGCCTTCCCGTGTGTGATAGTGTGGTCCCCATTGGCTTTTTGTTCATAAGCCCATGGTGGATATGTGTACCAAGTTTCATTTGCCTACAACAAACTAAAAATTTCACTTCCCATTGACTTTTTTCACATTTTTGGGACGTTGCTATGGCAACACATTTATAGATAGGGGGTGGTTGTCATTGGCTTTTATGCTCGTCATGACATAAGAGATGTGTGTACCAAATTTTATGTCTCTATGACAAACTAAATTCTTGGGTCCCATTATAAGTTTGTAGGGGGCGCTGGAGAGCCATTTCTAAAGATAACCCTTTTATTTACTTATCTTTGTGTTCAGGTCATGAATGTGCACAAACGCCTTTTGGTTCCAACTCGATCCGAGAAGGCGTTTGAGAGTTAAGAGACGTTTTATTTTCACAAAAATGGCCACCTAGTTACAGGCTTGCTACACCCATACCCGATAAGATATCAACAACAAAGTTACAACTTTGGTTGGCACATGTGTCTAGATGATACTCACCAAATTTGGGGCCATTTAGATTAAAACACAATGATTTGCATCTTTCGTGCGATTTTAGTGGCTTTCACCCCACATGGCAGACTTCCTGTTAAGTTTAGGGTGTGACTGTCATTGACTTTTCTGTTTGCCCTGAGGTGTCCTATGGATATACCAAGTTTCATTTTTCTGCGTTGAAAAAAACTTACTTTCACTTTCCATAGGCCCAATGTATTTTGACTTTTCTAGGGGTCGCCACTGAGTCATTTTTCATTTTTTTTTCGGGACTTCAAATACATATATTTTGGCTTGAAGTCTGGGACCAATAAAAATGACTTTTAGTTGTTGGTTTACTGGGTCAAATTGAGAATCATTTTGCAGAAAATTATAATAAAAAATATATACGAATTATAATAAAATATAACTCGAGCAAAAAGTCTAGAAAAACACTTGTCTCATTTACATACATGTGTTTAGCTCATTTTGCCCAAGTTTGGTGTCTGTGGAATGAAGCAGCTATTTTTGTTGTTGTTTTTAAAAAGAGGTGTATTCTAAGTCGGACCAAATTTTCAATTCAAAATGGCCGCCTTCCTGTGTGATAGGGTGTGGTCCCCATTGGCTTTTTGTTCATAAGCCCATGGTGGATATGTGTACCAAGTTTCATTTGCCTACAACAAACTAAAAATTTCACTTCCCATTGACTTTTTTCACATTTTTGGGACGTTGCTATGGCAACACATTTATAGATAGGGGGTGGTTGTCATTGGCTTTTATGCTCGTCATGACATAAGAGATGTGTGTACCAAATTTTATGTCTCTATGACAAACTAAATTCTTGGGTCCCATTATAAGTTTGTAGGGGGCGCTGGAGAGCCATTTCTAAAGATAACCCTTTATTTACTTATCTTTTGTTCAGGTCATGAATGTGCACAAACGCCTTTTTGGTTCCAACTCGATCCGAGAAGGCGTTTGAGAGTTAAGAGACGTTTTATTTTCACAAAAATGGCCACCTAGTTACAGGCTTGCTACACCCATACCCGATAAGATATCAACAACAAAGTTACAACTTTGGTTGGCACATGTGTCTAGATGATACTCACCAAATTTGGGGCCATTTAGATTAAAACACAATGATTTGCATCTTTCTGCGCAAGGGTGCGGTTTTAGTGGCGCTTTCACCCCACATGGCAGACTTCCTGTTAAGTTTAGGGTGTGACTGTCATTGACTTTTCTGTTTGTTCCCTGAGGTGTCCTATGGATATACCAAGTTTCATTTTTCTGCGTTGAAAAAAACTTACTTTCACTTTCCATAGGCCCAATGTATTTTGATTTTGTAGGGGTCGCCACTGAGTCATTTTTCGTTTTTTTTTTTCGGCGACTTCAAAAACATACCATTTTCGCCGAGCTTGAAGTCTGGGACCAATAAAAATGACTTTTTGTACATGTTCACTGGGTCAAATTTAGGATCATTTGGTCACAATAAAGATAAAAAAAAAAAAAAAAAAAAATCTGAGCAAAAACAATAGGCCCTCCCGGCCATCACCGGCTCGGGCCTAATAAGTGGAAAAAAAGGTGTGCATGGTGCCACTAGATTAGATCCATTATTTTAAAGTGGTTTGGAGAAAATACATGTGTTTATCTTGAAGCTATTGAAACCACTTGTGCTGTAATGTCCTGCTGTAAACTAGAGTCTGGTCTGTTCAGAACGAGCTGCCTCTGAGGCTGGACATCAGCTCAGACACTGAGGTTTAATCAAACCTGAGTCTGTTTTAAATCCGGTCTTTTGAGAATTATATCAGGTCCTCATATAAATGTTGGTTTGGAAATGTTGTGCCTGGATGTTTTTTTCTTGAGCGCAACAAAAAAATAGTTATAGTGTATGAGATTATATATACACACACAGAGACACGTACTCTGTACGAGCAGATTTGAAATGCTGAGAGCTGTTCTCACACAGATCCTGAAGTTTATACAGCGCTTGTCCATCCCAGTTCTTCAGGAGCGGGTAAAACATGTCCATCATGTTTTGGCTAGTAAACAATTTTTTATAGAGTTTGTTTCAAATTAATTGTATATTATATATTATATGCTCTCACTCCTGCTCCAGATCATATGCTTATCCACATACACTTATGACTTAGGGCGTACACTAGGCACGGTTGCCATGAACCGGGCCCGAGTACGATTGTCCTCCCCACTCTCTGGCCTGCACTCACATAGGGTTTCAGCATTCGTGCCGGAGCAGGCTTACGTCATTATGGTGCGACGGTTTCGGGATAAACAGGAAGAGCGGCGCCTCTGAACACAACGGAGTCCATCGCTCTGTTTTATTTGTGGATAATTTTGTGTCGCTTTGGTACACGGTGGTCCACAGCCCTCTCACAGCCTGTTGTTAAACAGATTTGTCGCCTAAGTGGCGCGAAAATTTCCACGAATCGTGCTGCTCGTATGAGGAGGTTTGCAAGGTACCAGCTGAAGTGCAGCAAGGACTTTGCAGCTTTGATTACGGACTACAGTTCGATACATCGACATGGTAAGAATTAATATAATGAAATGTCATTGAATACAATTGAAAAGTGTATTGTGAAATTTGAAATACAATATGTGTATAATGTTTTTTTGTAATTACGATAGTAGCGTTTAAAGGTAATAATCATGTAACTTAATATAATTTGCTGGTTAATATTAGCTACATTCTTGTATTAAGACACCCGTATTCAACGGACACAACTGTTATGTATGCACTGGAGTAGTAGTTTGTTGTTTATTTAATTTCACTTCAAAGTGCTGTATGGTAATTGTGTATGCATAAACTATATACAGTTAACAATATTTTTCCATTCTGCTGCAGGAACATATGGATTCGCAGAGATCTGCTGTGTGGTGGCAGCATGTTCTCAGCAGCTGGACAGACTGTGAGTGGAAGGCTAATTTCAGAATGAGAAGGACATCATTCTTGCAGTTGTGCAACAGCCTGCAGCCGACCTTCAAAGACAGACCACTTCATTCAGAAAACCAGTGCCCGTGGACCAACGTGTTGCAATATGCATATGGAGACTGGCCACAAATGTAGAGTTCAGAACCATCTCCCATTTATTTGGGATTGGTCAGCACTTCTCATAAAAAAAAAACAAAAAAAAAAAAAAAACAGTATTTCACATAACACAACCATATGCAGTGGTGAAACAAAATAGGCTACTTTGTGTGTGTGGTGTATAATTTATGGAAGTGTGTGGTATATATTGTAGAGGTTCGAGGTCGAATTATAAAGTGTAGAGGTTTGAGGTAGTGTTAGGTTAAAGTGCATAGTAAATATATGCTACGGTATATTAAACAACTTCTGAAAGCAAATAAGAGTATTAACAACAACAACAGCCTCATCCTGGCTTCAAATACCCCGCACAGAAGACGTTAGATTCATGAGTTTGTTTGGACAAGACCTCAGTCCCATATGCCTGAGAGAAACCTGCCCTGGTGCATAGACACTGCAAGACTGGGTGTTACATGATGAAATGTTATGATTAAAATACATTTTTCATTTACATTTTCACTTCACTTTTTCTCCAACACATAATAGCAAAGAATAATCATGAACTGAATTGTCAACTTTGTCAATTCTTTTAACATGCCAAGGGGAATGAATGTATTGTAATGACTTTACTGTAGCCCAATGATAAAGATGTAATATGTTGTCATTAAAGTACACTTTTAAACCAAGGAGAACAGGCACAGATGATTTACACTTTGGAAGCAAAAGTTAAATTTACAACTTAGGTAAAGCCTAAATCAAGTCTAAGTGCATTACCACATTGCAACATGCATAAAATGAACGGTCTGCAGACTAGCATTTAGAGAAATAACAGGTATGTACATTAAGAATCCAAAGAGTGACATTTCCTGTCGTGAAAAACACTAGTATTGCCAGAATCAAAAGAGAGTGTAGACTTGAGTTTTCCACACCAGACTAGTGTAAATGTCAGCACAGCTATAAATAATCCACTCAATTACAGATTCGTTGTTTTGAAGCGCCGCAAGGAGCGCCGCAAAACCGTGACGCCACGCCGCCTTGTTCCATGCTCCAGCACGTTGGCGCCACACTACATGCGAACCGCCGAGCCCAACTAACCGTGCTCTGGCCCACCTCTTCCAAGCGGCCAGGGGCGTTAATCGAGCCGCGCCGGCACGGGTTCGGAGCACTCACACTAGTCAAACAAACGCGCTATGGTGGTCAAACGCGCTCGGGCGCGGTTCAAACTGGCTAGTGTGAGTAGGCCCTTAATGTCTTTTGCTGTATCTCCTATTGGCACCATGCTAATCCAAACTAGACAAAGACATCACTTTGCACTACATCTAATCATTGTTCAGGGACACTCTGTCCTGTACACTTAGTGGCATATACACGTAAACCTATACACATCTATGACTGACACGTCAGCTCATTACACGTGCATCCAAGACCTTGGAACTGAGAAGCCGGCATAATGTACACTTATAAAAACTTCAGGATGCACAGTCTCATTGTGGTCCACACCTCCCCATTTCCACCTCAGCGTGTTGCTTTAGGTGTCGAGAAGAAGTCTGTTTAGAGTAAAATATCTCTCCACACAGCTCACATGGTATCACCAACTCTCGAGTGTGTTGAAGGTAATGTCTCCTAAAAGAACTTGAACTTCTAAATGTCTTTCCACAATGGTCACAAATGTACGGTCTGTGTCCTGTGTGGATGAGCTGGTGTTCTTTTAAACTACCTGCCTTTGAAAATGTCTTCCCACACAGGTCACAGGTGTATGGCTTCTCTCCAGTGTGGATGCGCAGGTGTTGTTTTAAACTACCTGCCCGTGAAAATGTCTTCCCACACAGGTCACAGGTGTATGGCTTCTCTCCAGTGTGGATGCAGGTGTTGTTTTTAAACTACCTGCCCGTGAAAATGTCTTCCCACACAGGTCACAGTGGTAAGGCTTCTCTCCAGTGTGGATGAGCTGGTGTTTTTTTAAATTACCTGCCTCTGAAAATGTATTCCCACACAGGTCACAGCTGTATGGCTTCTCTCCAGTGTGGATGAGCTGGTGTTGTTTTAAATGACCTGCCCGTGAAAATGTCTTCCCACACAGGTCACAGCTGTATGGCTTCGTGTGGATGCGCTGGTGTCTTTTGAGACTCTTCACAGTGGTAAACTTGTTCCCACACTGCTGCAGTGGTGCATTATAGAAGCAGTTGCTGTAGGCAGCTTCTTTATTTAATGAGTTTGCTTCTGACCAAGGATGCCTTGTTTCTCTGTAAGAGACAGAAATGTAAAAGTGAGAAAAAGATCACTTTAATACAAGTTCTCAACATCTTACCAACTTGGGTTCAACCAGTTAAACTCAGCATAAAAAATAAATTTAAAAAAGGCTCTTGGGACAAGAGAAGAAACAGCTTCACCTTTAAAACCTCGCCCAGATTCCTTTGCTTTAACCTTGCAGAACCTTCACAGACATGTTAAAAAAGAATACATTATTTAGCAACAGTATAATGTACATAATAGTTACTAAAATGTAATAGGAATAATATACCCCCACCCCCTCCGTCTGCGTATCTTGAATGAAAAATAAATAAAAAAACACTACCTTCATCAATAAAATTTTTTTATTTTTATTTGGGTTTGTTATGGTGAAGACGTAGATGAGTCCCACGGTAAGGTTCTTAATTTACTGGTCTTTGTTCCTAATTTCTTATGGTCTACGACCAAAAGGGACATCTTAAATACAAAAGACAAAAACAATAAGCACTACTTTAGAGACAGTCACCAGGACAAGCCCAGAGAACAGCAGCTGCTCCTCCACATTAAGAGGAGCTGAGAGAGGCTCGGTCATTGGTTCTGGAAGCCTTTTGGAGACTTTCTAACACGGTTTAAATAATGTTAAGAGATAAAAGACTGGCAAGAAACGGGCCTTTTGGAGGGAAAAGAATGTACTCTGGGAGACAAGGCGTACAACCGCAGCCGCACCGTAAAGCTGGGGGGATGCTAGGGTGATTCTCAGGGCCTATAAAGATATTAGTTAAAAAAAAAATAATAATAACTTTGTGTTTGTTGCAAAAAACGTACAAGAAAAAAGTGGGGGTTTTGCTTGGTTCATTTGCCCAGATAAACAGTGATACATGGAGTTGTAAATAATATCTTTGTCGCCCTCTTCTGGTGAATACAGAGTAGTATTTGAACCAAGTAGAGCACAATTTGTGTAAATACTCTGCCACTGAAAGATTTATATTATAAAACTGCATGTTTAAACTTTAATTTCATTGTATTTGAATATTGTCTTTTTTAAAGTGACCTGACCCGTGATTAAAAATGCATCAAAAGGAGGTGGCATTAAACAGAGACCACAATAGAATCCTGTTTTACACTGCTTTATTTCTGGTTAATTTGCAAACTAACTCCAGCATACTAACTATGCAATCAATTGGGTTGCTTGATATTTTAGTCTGGCTATGTGGCTAGGCTAACTGTAACATACCAAACACATAGTTTGTATAAATTAGCACATAATTAATTATTTACGGCTTCGATCAAATGTTCACAAACATGTCTTGCAGCTTGAAAAACACTTTTTCCATTTTATTTATGTGTGCATTTTGAATAACATAAAAAGCCTACTTTTCTCTGACCTGTTGAGTAAAGTCAGAATGCATTAGGAGACGTGGAAAAAGTCCGAGAGTCCGACAGTTTCAGACAAACCCTGGCCGTTTTTACTAAAGTGGCCGGACTGTTTTCGTAGAGGCTAAAACAAAGCGCCCTCGTGGTTGTGGCTTGTTTTTCAAAGCAGCTCAAACTCTGCAGATGTAGTCATTTTGAACATGGATTACTCCATAGAAGTGTAACGCTAGTGAAGACGGCATTAGCTCCGCCAGTTTCTTCGTTGACTACATTTACACTTTTCTGCAGCAAAGCCTCTAAAACACGACCCTTTTAAAATGTGGTCACACTCACAAACAGACAAAGACACGGACAAACCTGGATTGTTGCAGGCGACGTCCCAGACGAGACTGTGACTCTGCAGCGGGAGGCGGACAAAGAGTTCTGCTGTGAGCGAGTCTTCGTGTTTACACAGAGACAGAGACTGTAGACGATCCGGTTTAGAGTCAGAATTACGATAATAGTCGACACGCGGAAATATTATGACCACGAGCAAATGATTTCAATTCACTTGTGCAGATATGAACTCTCCACACGCATTTACTTCTTCTTCTTCTTCTTCTCTAGTATTATTGGCGGTCGCAACCAATTTTTTCAGTGCATACCGCCACCTACTGTACCGGAGTGTGTAATTCATGTTCTAGTACTTAGGTTACATTCTATTGATAAAAAAATATATATATATAAATAAAAAAAAAGGGGATGGGCCCTATATTTTATGATCTAATCCTGTATATTTAAGAAATTTAAATAGAGCTTCGTAGCACTCCCTTGTCACCTCACTTATCCCCAGTATCCCTTCTAAACTCCATCCCCGTCCTAATTCATATATCTTATCACGTAAGATGTTCCTCTCAAAATCAAATTTACTACACTTCATTATGACATGCTCTACATTTTCAGGAACATTACATTCCTCACATTTATCAGACACACATTTTTTCATTAAGTACATCGTTGACTTTAACCCAGTATGTCCCAGCCTTAATCTTGAAAAGATCACTTCATCTCTTCTATATTTCCCTTTGAAACCCTTCACTTTAATATTTTTCTGAATGCTGTAATAATATCTCCCTTTATTGTCTGTGTCCCACTTGTTTTGCCATTCGTCACTCACTGCTTTTCTGATTAATGATTTGGCCTCTCCTTTTCCAAAGGAACTTTCATTATTTCATCATCTTTTAATTTTAATGCTGTTTTTGCAATCTCATCAGCTTTTTCATTTCCCACTACACCAACATGAGCCGGGACCCAAACAAATTTTACATCCCCACCATTTCTTTGTATTCTCAGCATTATTGTATATATTTCAATCCATAAATCATCTCTTAAGGTCTTTAGAATTCAAACTAACCAGGGCAGCAGAGGAGTCTGCACAAATGACTGCTCTCTCTGGTCTCACCTCTTCTATCCACTGTAGCCCTAAAATAATAGCAACCATTTCTGCTGTATATACAGATAATTTATCATTAATTCTTTTACATATGCCTACATCAAACTCTGGTATATAGACTCCTGATCCTACATGTTCTGTCCCTGGATCTTTAGATCCGTCTGTAAATATTAGCATATAATTAAAATAATTCCTCTTCACATACTCTTCAACCAAATATCCTATATTATTCATATTACTTTCATTCCATTCTTTTCTTCTCTAGAAGTTTCAAGTCCACATGCATACAGGAAATATCCATGGAGGAACATTACCCCAAACAGTATTTGGTCCATATTCAATTTTATTTAATCCATATTGTTTTGCTACAGTATTAATATTCCATCCAAATCCTTTTCCTTATAGTTGTTGTGTATATTCCCAACACTCACACAGAACATTTACTGCAGGTTGTTCCTCCTTAGATCCTTGTAACTTTAGATTAGATTCAACTTTATTGTCATTACACAAGTACAGGTACAAGGCAACGAAATGCAGTTTAGGTCTAACCAGAAGTGCAATAGCAGTAAAGTGCAGGATATATACAATGGTTGCGTACGTGCAGGATATGGAGATGTACAGGATTTACAGGTAATATGTACAATGAATATAAATATACAGATGGTTATTACTATAAAAAGGTGAGTGTGTGCCATAAATATAATTACAGGTGTCTCTTTTCTATAAACAGCATTTACAGTTGAATATGTACTCTAAATGTAATGTGATACACACGCATCGCGCCGCACACATACACACACTCACTCACATACACACACATACACACACAACCATACACACATATACTCACAACCATACACACATACACGCAGGGGAATTAAACCGGGAGAGCTGTACACACAGACATTCACATACTCACATACACACATACACACACTCACTCACATACACACACACATACACACACAACCATACACACATACACACACAACCATACACACATACACGCAGGGAATTAAACCGGGAGAGCTGTACACACAGACATTCACATACTCACATACACACACAACCATACACACATACACACACACACACACTGACATACACACATACACCCAGGGAATTAGACCGGAGAGCTATACACACACTCATTCACACACACACATACACACACACACACACACACTCACATACACACACCACACATACACACATACTCACAGGAATTAAACCGGGAGAGCTATACACACAGACACTCACATACACACATACACACACACACTCACTCACATACACATACTCTCATACTCACACACACACTCACACACACAAACTCACATGCACACATACTCACATACACACACTCACTCACATGCACACGCACACATACATACACTCACACACACTCACATACACGCACTCACACACAAGCACACACACACACACACACACATACACACACACCACACACACACACACGTGATATACAGATGTCTCTGACTATGAACAGAATTTTACAGGTAGGTGTATACAATTATTGTTAGCTTAAGGTAAGCAGTAGATTTAAGGTAGTGCAAACAGTGAAATGTAAACAGTTGGTAGCAAAGGTGCAGTAGTGCAGGGATGATGGGATGGTGGGGGATGAGAGGAGAGTCTGTGAGGGGAGTGGGATGGTGGTGGGGGGGTAGAAGAGTCTATGAGGGTAGTGGGATGGTGGGGGTGAGAGGAGAGTCTGTGAGGGGAGTGGCATGGTGGGGGGTGAGAGAGGAGTCTGTGAGAGGTGTGTGGTCAGCAAGGGTTAGAGTTCAGTAAAGACACAGCTCTGGGGAAGAAACTGTTCTTTAGTCTGTTGGTTCTAGTCCGGAGGCTCCTGAAACGCCTGCCGGAGGGGAGGAGGGAGAACAGTCTGTGGGCTGGGTGGGAGGAGTCCTTAATGATGCTGCGAGCTCGGCGCAGACAGCGCTTCCTCTGGATGTTTTCGATGGCAGGAAGTGGAGTCCCTGTGATGCGTTGGGCAGTTTTCACCACCCGCTGCAATGCCTTGCGCTCCGCGACAGAGCAGCACCCATACCACACTGTGACACAGTTCGTCAGGATGCTTTCTATCGCGCAGCGTAGAAGTTCACCAGGATGGCCGAGGAGAGCTGGTTCTTCCTCAGTGTCCTCAGGAAGAAGAGGCGCTGGTGAGCCTTCTTGACCAGGCTGGAGGTGTTGGTTGTCCAGGTCATGTCAGCCGAGATGTGGGTCCCCAGAACTTGAAGCTGGAGACACGCCACGCCCATTCCATTGATGTGGATGGTGTCGGGTGTGCCTCTAGACTCTTTCCTGAAGTCCACGATGAGCTCCTTCGCTTTTGGTGGTGTTGAGGAGCAGGTTATTTTCGTTGCACCATGTGGACAGGTGCTGGATCTCTTCCTGTAGGCAGTCTCATCGTTGTTGCTGATGAGACCAATCACTGTAGTGTCGCCTGCAAACTTGACGATGGCGTTGGATCCAAACACAGGCTTGCAGTCAGAGGTGAAGAGGAGTAGAGAAATGGGCTTAGCACACAGCCCTGTGGTACACCAGTGTTAAGTGTGATGGATGTGGAGCAGGTGGATCCAGATCGGACATTCTGGGGTCTGTTGGTCAGGAAGTCCAGAATCCAGTTGCAGAGTGAGGTATTGATGCCCAAGTCTTCAAGTTTGGCTATTAACTTGGTCGGGATGATAGTGTTGAATGCTGAGCTGAAGTCAACAAACAGCATACGTGCATAAGAGTTCTTATTGTCCAGGTGGGTGAGCACAGAGTGCAGTGCCATAGCAACTGCATCCTCTGTGCTCCTATTGCTGCGTAAGCAAACTGATGCGGGTCCAATGTGGGTGGTATGGAGTCTTTTAGGTGTTCCAGGATCAGCCGCTCAAAGCACTTCATGATGATGGGTGTGAGTGCTACAGGGCGGTAGTCGTTGGGGCACCTTGGACTAGAGTGTTTTGGCACTGGCACAATGGAAGTGCATTTGAAGCATGTTGGTACAGCTGCTTGGGCAAGAGACAGGTTGAAAATGTCTGTAAAAACCCCAGCGAGCTGCTCCGCACATGCCCTGAGAACACGACCAGGGATGTTGTCTGGTCCAGCAGCCTTGTGTGTGCTGATCTGGCTCAGTGCCTTGCAGACATCAGTGGATGAGAGTGTAAATGGGGGGTGGTCAACTGAGGGTTTGAGCTTGGTTGCAGTTTCTCTGTTGTCTCTTTCAAAGCGAGCATAAAAGTCATTTAGCTCATTCAGGAAGTTGACATCGTGGCTGCAGGGGTGGAGTGGGTGGGTTTGTAGTCACTGATGGCCTGGATGCCCTGCCACATGCGCCGAGGGTCAGAGTTGGAGAAGTGTCCTCTATCTTCAGCTTGTAGCAGTGCTTGGCCTTTTGATGCCCCTCTTCAGGTTTGCTCTGGATGTGCTGTAGGCTTGTGCCTCCTGATCTGAAGGCAGTATTGCGTGTCTTCAACAGGAGTCGCACTTCCTGATTCATCCATGGCTTCTGGTTTGGGTATGTGGTGATCTGTTTCTGGGTTGTAACACTGTCAATGGTGGTATTAATATAATCCAATACAGAGGAGGTGTAGCAGTCAATGTCTGTGTGAGCACCACTGGTGGCTTGGGAAGCAAACATACTCCAGTCTGTGTGTAGAAACTTTTCCTGGAGTGTGAAATCTACCCCGCAGGCCACACCTTGATGGTCTTCACTGATGGCTTCACACGGTTGATGAGGGGTGTATATTTGGGAGTGAGGAACAGAGATATGTGATCTGATTGTCCCAGGTGGGGGAGGGGTGTCGCCACGTAAGCTCCAGCCATGTTTGTGTAGACATGGTCTAGGTTTTGTTCCTCTGGTGTGACAGGAAACATTCTGATGAAATTTGGGTAGCACAGTCTTTAAGTTAGAGTGATTAAAGTCACCCGCAACAATAAACGCTGCTTCCGGGTGAATAGTCTGTTGTTTACTGATGGCTGCATAAAGTTCTTTCATAGCAAGCTTGGCATCAGCGTCCGGGGGAATATAAGCTGCAGTTATAATGGTGGAGGTGAACTCCCGCGCAGATAGAACGGTCTACATTTAACCATGAGAAACTCTAGGTTAGCTGAACAATGGCTCCCAACAACAGCGGAGTTTGTGCACCAAGCTTTGTTAATATAAATACACAATCCGCCTCCCTTGTCTTACCGGATCCATCTGTTGTTCTGTCGCTGGCATGTGATGTCCCGTGAGCTCAATAGCAGAGTCTGGTATTCCACTATTTAACCACGTCTCCGTGAAGATAAGGCGTTACAGTTCAGAAGTCTTTTGCTGTGTGTCATATTGAGTCGAATCTCATCCATTTTGTTCACTAGCGATCGTACATTGGCGAGGAAGATACTGGGTAAAGAGAGCCGGTGAGGTGTTAGCTTTAGCCTAGCTCTAAGTCCTCCCCGTGTACCCCTTCTCTGACGTTCTCGACGCCGCCTGCGAGCACTTCCGCCCGGCCGGGAAGAATGAGCTGCCACGGCGCCCCTAGTGATTTCAGGAGGAGTCGAAGGATGTCCATAAAACCGTCGGAAAATTGCAAACCAATATCCAAAAGCTCACTCCGGGTGTACGATGTAAAGGCACAACTGTTCTGCACAAACAGACCCGAGATAAGCAAGAGTAATACTGCAAAGTTGCAGAAACTGGAGAGAACCCGAGCCTCGCGATGTACTCGCGCCGCCGCTTATCCAATAAGCTAAAGACAGCTTAGATCGTCTTAAATATAAAGGTAATTCATCAGCTTCTACCAGTAGTGCATTAGTAGGGGTTGTTTTCACTGCACCTATACTGAGTCTTAAAGCTCTAAACTGTATTCTGTCTAATGTTCTTAAAATACTCTTGGCTGCTGCTCCATATACCATACACCCATAATCAATACACGATCGTATTAAGGCCCTATAAATATCTAGTAGTGATTGTTTATCAGCTCCCCATTGATAGCCAGAGACTGACCTCATGAGATTTAATACCTTTTTACATTTTGTTTCAACCTGTTTAATATGATTCTTCCATATACATTTCTCATCAAACCACAATCCTAAATACTTGAACGCTTTCACTCTTTCCATATTTTGACCGTACAATTTTAACTGTATATTATTAATCCTTCTCTTTCTGGTAAATATCATATAACAAGATTTTGTAACTGACATCTTAAATCCCCAATCATATGACCATCTTTCAACTTTTAATATCGCATTCTGAATAATATTAGTCACATGTCTAATGTTTTTCCCTCTTTTCCATATAGCCCCATCATCTGCATAAAGTAATGATCCAATATCTCTATCAACATTTATAAAAATATCATTTATCATTATATTAAATAGAATAGGACTTATAGCACTCCCTTGAGGTATACCATTTTCAATATTAAAGAACTCCAACAAATCATCCCCAACCTTTACACGAAAAGTTCGGTTAGACAGGAAGTCTAACACCCAGTTGTATAGCCTTCCACCAATACCCATTTTATGCATTTTAATCAATAATCCTTCTCTCCACATTGAATCATAAGCTTTTTCAATATCAAAATATACTATAGCCATGATCTCTTTCATACTAATCGCCTTTTCTGCCTCATTGCTAACTTTAACCAAAGCATCTACCGTTGATCTTCCTTTACGAAATCCACTTTGGTATTTATTTAACATTCCTCTTTGCTCTAAATAATATGTCAATCTACAAACATCTATCTTTTCCATCCATTTACATAGATGTGATGTTAAGGCTATAGGTCTGTAGTTCCCTGCATTAGCTAAGTCTTTACCTGGCTTACCAAAAGGAAGTATCAATGCACTTTTCCAGCTATCAGGCATTACACCGTCTCTCCATATCTTATTAAACAGTTTTAGAATAATTTCCAGTACTTCTTTTGGTAATTGTCTAAACATTGCATAGCATAGTTGATCTTGCCCTGGAGCCGTATTTCCACTTCCCTCTAAGGCCATTTTTAACTCATGTAATGTTAAATCCATGTCAAGTGCTGAATCTTCACTGTCTTTTTTCATAGTTACCTCACTATTTGTTCTTAAAATATCCTTTTTCCGTTGTTTATATATTTCATCTAAATGACTCCCACTATGTACACTTGCAAACTTCTTACCTAGTAGCTCAGCTTTCTCCTTATTTGTAATTGCCTGATGTTCTCCTCTATCAGAACTGGGATTTTAACTCATTTCCTTTTCCCACTCATCTTTTTGATCATTGTCCAAATATCTCCCAATTTAACTTCTCTGCCAATGGTGGAGCAAAATTGTCTCCATGCATTCTTCTTGGATGACTTAATTACTTTACGTACTATAGCTCTCTTTCTTTGATAATCAATCAAATTATCTTGGTTCATATTCTTTCTTAGCCATCTGAATGCATGATTTCTATCTTTATAGCATTTTACACTCATTGTTCCACCATGGAACTATTTTCTTTTCTCATTCACTGTACTCATAGGGATACAGGTTGTTGCAGCATTAATAATCATGGAAGTCACTTCTACTGTGCAGCTATTTACATCACCCTCCATCGATATTCTTTCAGAATACTCACTACAAAGTTCTTTGAATTTTTCCCAATTAGCTTTAGGAAAACACCATCTCTCTATTACATAACCCTCCTGAACATACATATCAAAGTTCATGGAACACAAAATTGGAAAGTGATCACTCCTATGTTGTTGTCATTCTTAACATTCTATTCACATAAATTACTCATATTTACAGAGACTAAAGTAAGATCTATACAAGAAACTGAGTTTCTTGTAACATTAACCCTGGTACCTCTTCCATCATTAAGGCAAGCAAGTAATCTCTCATCAATTAGTTCTTCCACCACTTCTCCATTTGTGTCTGTATAATCACTTCCCCACAGAGTATTGTGAGCATTAAAGTCACCACACCATATTTCTCTTCTATGAACACTTTCTGAGATTTCTTGGAATGTTTGCTTTGATAATTTCTTACACGGATTATAAAAATTGACTACTTTGATATTTCCTCTGGGACTACACATTTCTATTACTATACATTCATATTCATTTGGGACAGTTACCCTTCTGTATGCCAAAGTATCCTTAATAAATGTTATACATCCTCCACCTTGTTTTCCAATTCTGTCACATCTAACCGCACTGTAACCTGATATTACAAAGTCTAAATGAGGTCTTAACCAAGTTTCTTGTATACACATAACATCAGGTCTAACTTCCAGATCATCTACAACCTTTTTGAACTCTTGACCATTTGCAATTAAGCTTCTGGCGTTCCATTGAAGGATATGTAATACCATAATGAGGTTAATCACCTTGAGACATTCCATTATTTGGATTCAACATCTCATGAATCATTTCAGCTGTAACTTCAGTTATCCCCAGTATTTCTATGGCTGCCTCTACTATTGTCTTGATTCTATCACTTTTTTTCTTTTGCTGTACTGCCACATTGACAATCTTACAGATGAAAGGTATAAATTTGGTTTTACCCACAATCAGGGTGTCTTCATTAATCTCTCTTATCCATGGATTTATTTCGGTTTGCCTCTGACTAGACATTGGGGATGTAATCTCAATTATTCTTCTGTTCTCTGATTCTTTTACTTTATTTATTACTTGTACCACACTGGGTCTGTATATTTCACTTTCCTTGACTTTTTTTCCTGCATCAGCATAAGACACCTGATTAGTTACTTTATATTTCTGGACCTCTCTGGCTTGTCTTTGTACAGGGCATCCTCCAAAAGCAGCGCTATGCTCATCACCACAATTACCGCGCAAATATTATGACCACGAGCAAATGATTTCAATTCACTTGTGCAGATATGAACTCTCCACGCGCATATTATCGGCTCGAAGAAAGACTTTTGGCGGATTGGGGGCGGGAACTACCCACACACACAGTGAGCTGGAGAATAACACATTTGTTTCTGTGATTAACAGTAAATCTCATGTACAGAGGTGAATGGTCCCAACAGCAAGACTTGTTTTAAATATAAGTTTTTACTTTGTTCTGTCTTTCCAGAGCCCCTCTACAGTTACCTGTCTGCTGCTGCTCTGTCGGTCCAGTCCAGTCCAGTCCAGTCCAGTTATCGGTCTGCTGTTCTGTCGGTCCTCTCTGCTCCTGCAAAATACATATTTAAACTGTATTTCAAGCTCTTAAATCTGACATGATTTATACTCTTCATATTTAAGTGCACCGAGTTAATAAATTGTAGAAAGTGTTTTTATTTTTATTCATTTTTAAATAAACTTTTAAATAACATGAAAGTAGATAAAAGCAAACATTCATTGCAGTCTGTCAATGAACATTCAACAAAATAACTAATATATTGTGTCAGCAGGCTCATATTCAGACACAGAATGAAAATGGTCGAAGATTGAGAGATGGAAATTCTGGTCTTTTTTTATGGAACCAGATTGCTCTCTTTTGGCTCCAAACGGCTCTTCATTTAGAACCACTTCTGGCTTTTTTAATTCAGAAAAATATTAATGTGATTGAATAATTTACCTGAAATATGTGCATTCATATCAATGTTTATTTACACCTTAAAATTTACATTATGAATAAAAAAAAGTAAAACTACCAGACACTACTAAGCCTAAACATGTGTACTGAACATTTTATATAAACTATCCAAAATAAAACCATACTAAGCAGACCACACTTAAAATATATATAAGATTATTGAAGCTAGTTATTTTTTACTTTATAAATTCGACATTCTGCCTTTATGTGTATTATTAAAATGCATCCAAATGCTACATCATTTACAAGTCTTTCACATTGGTGCAATGATCTACTGCTGCTACAAGATCAGCAGATTCTGTAGCCATCTTTAAAAAACACCTGAAAACACATCTCTTCCATCAACACCTGACTGACAAACACTGAATTCTACTTCCTGTCTATTGACTCCTCTTTTAAAAAAATAAAATCTTTCCTATCTTTAGCTGTGTATACTGTGCTGGGTTTTCGGTGCAATTATGCTTTTTTTCTACCTTGTGTTGTTAAAATTGCTTCCCTCACGTGTAAGTCACTTTGGATAAAAGTGTCGTCTAAATGAATAAATGTAAATGTATTAATCATCTTGTTTTCTGACCCAATATTTAGCAGGAGCTCAGATTTCTGATGCAACAGCTTCTTCAAAACAAAACCAAGGAAAACATTTAACAAAAGAAACACATTTGATTGTAATTTTACTCAAACAATTCCTACATTCCTTTTTTAGTGAAAAATATGCAGCGTCTCGTTCTCTTTAGTGAAGAATAGAACATATGGACATATTTATTGTAGACGACAGGAACTGTAAACTCAAAAATCTCTTTACATCTAAACCTGAAGCTATTATACATCTGTGTAGAACAAAAACTTGACAGAAATAAATATTCACACATTCCACTTCCTGTTTCATCAGCTCTTATCCTCAGCTGCCGACTGTGACCTGGCAACTTTTATTTCAATGTTAAATGTGTGACTTAAACAATTGGGTACAATCAAATGTAATTATAAAACATTATATAAGGCTTAAGAATCTTGTAAATAAACAGACACATGCATTGTGTTGGTGTGATAGAAAACAAAGCAAGCAGTGCCTAAAACCAAACAAAATCAGTAGAAAACAAGTTTTTTTTTTTTCCATACATGTGCATGGTACTAAGCTAGTGCTATGAATACAGGGTGGGTAGAAGTGACTAGGTCACATGACCTGAAAGCTATTGAAAAAAAAAAATCCATATTTTTAGTTTTTACATACAAAATATAAAATAAAATAAAAATATAAGTGGAAAAAAAGGTGTGCCACTAGATTAGATCCATTATTTTAAAGTGGTTTGGAGAAAATACATTTGTTTATCTTGAAGCTATTGAAACCACTTGTGCTGTAATGTCCCACTGTAAACTAGAGTCTGGTCTGTTCAGAACGAGAGCATCAGCTCAGACACTGAGGTTTAATCAAACGTGAGTCTATTTTAAATCCAGTCTTTTGAGAATTATATCAGGTCCTCATATAAATGTTGGTTTGGAAATGTTGTGCCTGGATGTTTTTTTTTTGTTTGTTTTTGTGCGCAACCATAAAATAGTTATATACTGTATATTATATCATTACATCAAAGGGAAAGGGAATCGAACCACCAACCTCCCCCTACTGCACACAGCATTTAGTTCATGTTTACTTCAAATGTTAAATGCACTTCTGTGTTATATGCTTTATTAGTAAAATGAAGACACTTTGGAAAATACAGCTTATCTTTAAAATCCCCCCACAATGACTAAACCTAGTTTAAAATTAAATGAAATAATATTGGCACCATAAATTGTATTGTACCAAAAACCAAGGTACATATTGAACCATGGACCGACATTATTGTTGTATCCCTACAGCCTTTTGTTGTTCATTACTCTGTACGAGCAGATTTGAAATGCTGAGAGCTGTTCTCACACAGATCCTGCAGTTTATACAGCGCTGTCCATCCCAGTTCTTCAGGAGCGGGTAAAACATCTCCATCATGTTTTGGCTAGTAAACAATTTTTTATAGAGTTTGTATATTATATTATATATAATATTATATTATATGCTCTCACTCCTGCTCCAGTTCATATGCTTATCCATATACACTTATGACTTAATGTCTTTAGCTGTATCTCCTATTGGCACCATGCTAATCCAAACTAGACAAAGACATTACTTTGCACTACATCTAATTATTGTTTAGGGACACTCTGTCCTGTACACTTAAAGGCATATACACATAAACCTATACACATCTATGACTGACACGTCAGATCATTACACGTCCATCCAAGACCCTGGAGCTGAGAGGCGGGCATAATGTACACCTATAACAACTTCAGGACGCAGAGTCTAATTGTGGTCCACACCTCCCCATTTCCACCTCAGTGTGTTGCTTTAAGTGTCGAGAAGAAGTCTGTTTAGAGTAAAATATCTCTCCACACAGCTCGCATGGTATCACCAACTCTCGAGTGTGTTCAAAGTAATGTGTCCTAAAAGAACTTGAACTTCTAAATGTCTTTCCACAATGGTCACAATAGTACGGTCTGTGTCCTGTGTGGATGAGCTGGTGTTGTTTTAAATTAACTGCTTGTGAAAATGTCTTCCCACACAGGTCACAGCTGTAAGGCTTCTCTCCAGTGTGGATGCGCTGGTGTTGTTTTAAATGACCTGCATGTGAAAATGTCTTCCCACACAGGTCACAGCTGTAAGGCTTCTCTCCAGTGTGGATGCGCTGGTGTTGTTTCAAACTACCTGCATGTGAAAATGTCTTCCCACACAGGTCACAGCTGTAAGGCTTCTCTCCAGTGTGGATGCGCTGGTGTTGTTTTAAACAATCTGCCCTTGAAAATGTCATCCCACACAGGTCACAGCTGTAAGGCTTCTCTCCAGTGTGGATGCGCTGGTGTTGTTTTAAACAATTTGCCCATGAAAATGTCTTCCCACACAGGTCACAGCTGTAAGGCTTCTCTCCAGTGTGGATGCGCTGGTGTTGTTTTAAACAATTTGCCCATGAAAATGTCTTCCCACACAGGTCACAGCTGTAAGGCTTCTCTCCAGTGTGGATGAGCTGGTGTTGTTTTAAATGACTTGCCTTTGAAAATGTCTTCCCACATAGGTCACAGCTGTAAGGCTTCTCTCCAGTGTTGATAAGCTGGTGTTGTTTTAAATTACTTGCATCTGAAAATGTCTTCCCACACAGGTCACAGCTGTAAGGCTTCTCTCCAGTGTGGATGCGCTGGTGTTGTTTTAAATGACCTGCATGTGAAAATGTCTTCCCACACAGGTCACAGCTGTAAGGCTTCTCTCCAGTGTGGATGCGCTGGTATTGTTTTAAATGACCTGCATGTGAAAATGTCTTCCCACACAGGTCACAGCTGTAAGGCTTCTCTCCAGTGTGGATGAGCTGGTGTCTTTTGAGACTCTGCACAGTGGTAAACTTGTTCCCACACTGGTTGCACGTGTGCATTATAGAAGCAGTTGCTGTAGTCAGCTTCTTTATTTAATGAGAGTTTGCTTCTGACCAAGGATCCCTTTTTCTCTGTAAGAGACAGAAATGTAAAAGTGAGAAAAAGATCACCTTAACACAAGTTCTCAGCCTTCTTAAAACTAAGTTAAAATCCTCCATCCACCTAAACCATAACCCCAAACTATAAACAAACCCAGATATGTATTTTAAACCTTACACAATACACTCATGTAATCTAAAACCAATAAAACCCTTAACGCATCTAAACCTGTTACCCATACACCTTCTCTTGACTTGGTCCAGGCTGGAACCTTTAAATGAACTCTTGTTTCCCAGGGGACTCTTTTAACACCTGGACACAAGACAAGGTAAGGTACGAACATGAACACACACACGAACACCAACACACACAATTCACTGAAACACTTAAAATACAGTCACACCCACATAACACACCATATATTGTATCTAAATAGTTTTGGTTGTAATGTCTCTTTTTTTCAAGGCTGAGCATACACCAATCAAAAAGCTCCATGTCAACCAAAATTGACAAACAAAAACCAAATTGTGTGCAATCATTTCCTTATTGGCATGTACAAATTACTGTTGTTTAAAGTGCTTTTGCCAGGTAACAAACAGCTTCACCTTTAAAACCTCGTCCAGATTCCTTTGCTTTAACCTTGCAGAAACTTCAGACATTTAAAAAAATACATTAATTAGCAACATGTTGAGTGTAATGCACATAATAGTTACTAAAATGTAATATTATACCCCCACCCTCCTCCGTCTGCGTTGAAAGAAAAATTAAATAAAAAAAAATGCAACCTTCATCAATAAAATTGTTATTTGGGTTAGTTAATTGCATGTCGGGCTACTAAAGACTACCTGTCTTAAAGTGTACGAGGCATTTTTATTTCTGCAAGCCCTGGATGCACTGGTTTGTTATGGTGAAGACGGAGATGAGTACAATAAGGTTCTCAATTTACTGGCCTTTGTTCCCAATCTCTTATGGTCTACGACCAAAAGGGACATCTTAAAAACAAAAGACAAAAACAATAAGCACTACTTTAGAGACAGTCACCAGGGGCAAGCCCAGAGAACAGCAGCTGCTCCTCCACCTTAAGAGGAGCTGAGAGAGGCGCAGTCATTGGTTCTGGAAGCCTATTGGAGACTTTCTACAAGCATGTCCCACCGAGAGAAGGCCTTGCAAAAGACTCGACGGGTCGTGCTTACTCATCTGGACTAAGAACACTTTAGTTTTCTCCCAAAAGTGAAACAAAATGAAACAGAGCGAAAACTCTGAGTAGTAGGCTGAGATGGGTGAGCCATACGTCTCTAATCTAACACAATTTAAATATTGTTAAGAGATAAGAAAAGACTAGCAAGAAACAGGCCTCTGGAGGGAAAATAATGTACTCTGGGAGACAAGACGTACAAGCAGCCGCGCCGTAAAGGTGGGGGGATGCTAGGGTGATTCTAAGGGCCCATGAAGATATTAGTTCAAAAAAATCTTAATAAAAATGATTGTGTTTGTTGCAAAAAATTACAAGAAAAAAAAAAGCAGGGGTCTCGCTCGGTTCATTTGCCCAGTGTCAGTCCCCTCGCTGTCTCACCCCGTTTCCTGTCGACTACTGCCAAATAAAAAAGAAAGAGACGTCAAGGACAAATTCGACAAGGGATGACTTGTCGGTAGAACTACAGTTACAGCCCCAGAACAACAGTGATATATGAAGTTGTAAATAATAATGGATTGGATTTATATTGCGCTTTTCTTCCAAGGGACCAAGGGACTCAGGCCGTCCATTATTCATTCATACACAGTCATACTGGTGATGGCAAGCTATAACTGTAGCCACAGATGCCATGGGGCAGACTGACAGACACATAATGTCTTTGTCACCCTCTTCTGGTGAATATAGAGTAGTGTTATGACTAAACTTTAAGAACCCATTGTATTTGAATATTGTCTTTTTGAAAGTGACCTGACCTGTGTTATAAGAATTTTATTATTATAATTGTTTATATTGTTTATAGTTAGTAGGTGCTCATAGTTCTCTACAGGTCATGTCAAATCAGGTCATGTACTCCATGCTAGTCCAAGCATGGAGTAGACATAACTAGATAGACATGGGTTGCCATGGTACTTTTGCACCTGGAGCTGGGGAGTGTATGGAAGATACGCCTCCCACTGACAGCCCCCATGGCAGTGATATAAATTCTCTTTTTTAAGCAAAACGCACTATGTACCTTTAATATATATCCGTGTATGTTTGCTTCATTCTTGCAAGAATAAAACCTGGCCTTTCGCTTTTATAATATAATCTGTCTCCGTGTCTCTCTGGATAATATAAGGATATAGAATTCTTTTAACATATAGAATTCTTATAACATTTGGTGCCGTGACCCTGATCTCAATATTCGTTGTTTCTCATGCAAAGAGGTGAGCTGACGTGCACGGAGAAATGCACAAAGAAAGCATTTCTTGTAAGTCCCAAGCTGTGCTATTAAGCAGTAAGGGCCAGATATCCCCTCTGTGTGTGTGAAGCGCGATGACGAGATCTGGATTTGAATAAATAAAAGAGAAGAGCAGAGAGACGAGAGGACAGAACAGACAGTCTGGCTGCGGATCAACTGGACTATTGGACTGAAAATTCAGGTAAACAGCTGTTTAATTTATTTTTTGGTGTGTGTGATTTTTAATACCAAAGCTTCCGGAAGTAGTAGTTTTGGAAATCTGACGTATGTTGAGCGGGCGGCATGAAGTTTACATCAGTAGTTGATGTGTTTCCATGAAGTTGGTCAGCATATGATATTCTTAAACGCTTTATCGAGAACCTAAATATCATCTAATGGTGAGATCCGCTTTATCAAGAACCTAAATATCATCTAATGGTGAGGTTTAAAGCCGAAAAAGTATGTGTTTTTGATCGAGAACCTAATTGTCAATCTAATGGTGAGGTTTTAAACGGGATATTCTGATGTTAATCTGTGTTAAAGCTTGTTGTCTTGCTGGATTTTAGTTTGATAGATACCTTATGCTTTGTAAGTTTTTAGGTGTTTCTTGAAACAGACCCGCGCGATTAGTTCATTGGCCGTGACAAGGGCGGGACTCTATGGCACTAGATAGAGCACCTGATTACAATAAGGGGTATGAGGTCTAAAGAGCTTGTCTAGGGAGCACAGGAATTTATCTTAGATTAATAATCACGTATCGTAATACGCCACAATCGAACTGCCTTGCATAGCTAGTATTGTTGGTTTTAATGAATGGAAAACTCGAGTATTGACCATTATCGAGAACCTTACTAAAAACAACAAAAGGTGGGATGAATGAGTCCTAAGTCAATGTGACTATAAACGGCCTGCCTACGTAGTATTGATTCCTGCAGATGAGAAATGAGATTTTAAAAGCCCACGAGAGCTTTTGCTGAAAAATGTTCACTGCTGGTGACGCGGTGAGTGAGAGAAAAAAGCCCACTGAAAGTGACGGGGCTTATACTGAGAATTGTTGGCAATACTGAGAGTTGTTGACCTAAAAAGTTAAAGATAAAGGTGTGTTTGAGAGAATAAATGTGGTATGAATGGGCCATTGTTGGATGAAGAATGAGTTTAATGATGTGAATCAGAACAACGGTAATGTTTTTGTTTAGAGAAAGTTTGAACAACATGAGAGAGAAAGGTAGCTTCCATAAGCTATTTTTCTAGTTTGAGAAAAAACAGAGAAGTAGAGAAGAGATTTTGAAAGAAGTACACACATGTACTTCAAAACACTAATCATTTGTATTTTGTTTAAATGTTTCTGGGAGCCTCTAGGTATCGGCTTCCTCCCTCCGCTCCGGAAAACAGTGCCCCCTCCAAAACTTCCTCTGCACCCCACCTCCCACATGCTCCTTTTCGGCTGAGAAAAAAGGAAAAAAAGCTGCAGCAGCAAACACGGAAGCGGTAAGATAAACAAATTCACACTAACGTTTATTTTAGGGCTGGGCAAGTTAACGCGTTTTTATCGCGTTAACGCATTAATGAATTAACGCCGACAATTATTTTAACGAACGCCGGCCGATTAGTATGGGGAAAGAAATGACTGCACGTATGAGCCGCCCTCATACAGTGCTTTAAGTGGGCGACGCACCTGTACTCAGTACCGCCACTTCTCCGTGCGCCCAGAACGTGCTTTTAGCATACTGGTACGCTCATTTGGACATCTGTTTTAATAGAGGTTTTAATCCTTTGCCTGCTCTGCCGCTTTCCAGAGCGCCCTTCACAATGCACGCTTCCTAATTCGTCCCACCAAGAGCAGAGACTACATTACCCATACACCCTTGAGTTTGGCAAGTGAAAGGGAGAGGGTGTGTGAAACGCACGGGAACTGCATTCACATGCTCTGACTGTAATGAGACATTTATATTGTTTATATTGTTATAATGTTATGATTGAAGCTCTGGACAGAACTTGTTTTTCTATAACAAACTAAACAAAATATTAATGCCCTGTCAGTGGCAAATATTTTTGGTTTTAATATTTAATTTGATTACATTAATGTTTAAGTTCAGATTTACAAAAAATGTTTTAACTGCTGTAAAAAGCACATTATTTGTTTAAAGTGTTGTTTAAAGTGCAAACCAAATATTATTGCACTTTTGTTCATATAGCAGTTCTTTTAAAATGTATGCAGTACACTAATTTTGAATTCATTATTACATTTTGTGTATAATGCGATTAATCGCAATTAATCACAGAACATTGTGCGATTATTCGCGATTAAACATTTTAATCGTTGCCCAGCCCTAATTTAAATATTGATGATAACAAGCTTGGGGGAAAACACAATTAATTGCAATTAATTACAGAAAATGTGCAATTAATTAGTTAATTTTTTTTAATCGATTCCCAGCCCTAGTTTATTTGTTTTAAATTTTGATCTATTGAGATTGACCAAAAAGGTATTTGTAAAGTGTGTTTGCAAATTGGATGAAACTTGAAATTAATATGAATGTAATGTATTTCTCTGAGGAAAAATGCATAATTGCCATGGAGACCGAGAGCGAGGTGGAGGTGGGCGTGACAGACGAGAGGGCACTGAGAGGAGGAGGAGGAGGTCGAAACTGGGTCCAGACGAGAGACGAGGATAACTGACCGCTTCAACTAACAGGTCAGGTACATAAACACATAAAGACACATGTAACTGCACACACATAAACACATGTAAATACAGACACATAGACACAAACACGGACACATGAGACACACATCTACAGAGAAGGATGTGATTTTGGTTTATGAGAGAAAATAATGAGTATTCTGTTAAAGAACAGAGTTGGTTTTGTATTTTATGTGACATAGAAATGTGAACATTAAAGGTTTAAAGAAGTTAAAGATCCAACACTTGGATCTAAAATAAAATTAGTGATTGATGTTTTGCTAAACAATTTTGTGTATCTATTAGTACGAGAATTAATAGAGGTCCTTAATATCAGTGTGGTTCAAACACACGGTATAACGCCAATAAAAGAATGAAAATAATTACTTTGTAATTGGAAGAATTTAAATATGTGTCTTAAAATTGAATTGCGCAGAGTAAGTTTATAAAGATAATATAACTTTATAGTTGGGCCATAAGATCATATTTAAAAGAAAACAAGGTTACCAGAATCTAAGTAAAGAAATGAAACATTTATGTATTTCTCTGGTTTGGTTTTGACACAGTTTTGGAGACAGTGGATTCAAAGCAACCACTGTTTTGGATTCACGAGGAATGTTTAAACACAAGATAACATTCTATGCAAGTCAAGGTAACAGGGGCTTCACAGCACCCTCCTTTTTGCTCCCAAGAGCGAGAAATGTTTGGTTTGGGTTTTTGTTTTTTTTAACTCCACAGACATTGTGGGAGCCTTTACATCAGAGGTCACTAATAGGCGGACCGCGGTCCGGATCCGGACCTCGAGAGGCTTTGATCTGGACCGCAAGACATTATTCATAATTACAAGCGCATTGTGTAAAACATATTTTTGAACCGGCACTTCTAGGACAGCTACGTCTACACGCGGGTCCTCAGTCAGGTTACTATGGTTACGGACAGAGCAGCGGGAAATTTCAACACGTTTAGCGTAGCCTGATAATGCGTTAAAAACGACTAAAATCTAAAAGCTGAGCCTTGGCAAAACATAACAAAGATTCACTGACGTTATGGACGGAGAGGGAACGTTTATTTTAGTTTATTCAGCTCCGTGTCAGTGTCAAAGCTGAACAACAGCCCTTTATCCTCTAGTCCCGACTGCTTTGATAATCAGAGAATGAATCCAGAACTGAACCAGGACTGGACAGTTTTCATGTCAGGATTAAAAAGACTCAGCTCAGAGGAAAGTGAGGACGTCTAATGTGGTGAGTTGTACATTTGTCTGTCAACTTCTTTATTCTGTTGTAAGTTAGGTACTTATTTGACCTAATTTACAAACGTGAGTAATTAACATTCACGTTCATTTGAACCTAACATGTGTTTATTTGGGTGATTAAAAACAGAAAAGGTGTGAAAGAAAGGTTTGGAGATGAGTGACACATGTTAAGTCTTCCTTAAGTTGTGTCAGTTTCTGTGTGAATCCTAAATCCTGTTACAGAACTAATCATAAGCATTTTAATTAAAATGTTACCCCACACGGAGAAAATACAGGAAATAAATATTTCTATTCTAAATTTTGTTTTAAGATGAACCTGCAAATTAAACAGCAACAGTTAATTATTGGCAACAGCTAATGCTAAAGAAATGCTCAGTACTTTTTTCCTTGTTCCTGTTGTTTTCAGAGGAATGACAATAGAAAGAGATGAATTATGACAGGCATCTTTGTCACATTTGTTTAACAAATATGTTTTGGCTTGAATTGATGATTTTTTGTATGTATTTAAAATGTTTTCACACATGTATAAAGGAGTATTAGGCATTATATGTAGAATTCCAGGCTGTTGTCAATAAACCACCAGGTCCTGAGCTTTAGCTTTAGCCTCTTTTGATTTTGTAGTTTTTTACTTTTGTCTGTGAGCTGTGTTTGGTGAAAGCTAAACACTCAAACATCCTCCTCATGGAAACAAAGGATAAAATACAGAAAACAGTGGATTATCTACATTAATCTCCATTTGTTTAAAAGGCTGTAGGTATGGAATAAATGAGACTTTACTTTAAAGAATTATATTCAAACACATATCCTTTAACTTAAATTTTCCGGACCCCTCACGGTGAGGAAAGTTACTAAGCGGACCTCGGCTGATTTTAATTCAGGACCCCTGCTTTACATTAAACAAAATAAAGTTTATGATACTTAATTATGAAAATTGTTTGACCTTTTGACAGGTCTGTTGATATGAATAAAAGTCCACATTTGAGTTTTATTGAATCTATGAAAAATGATTTGGTGAACTAAACGATTGATTTTATGAGATTAAATATGGTTTTTGAGAAGAAAAACTTAAAGTTTAAGTAATTGGAAAATTGAAATGAAGATAGTTCAAAATAAATAATAATCATTATTTATTTGGGTACTTTATAATTAAGGTATAGTGTCATCTATACAATAAAGATTTAAACTGTAATGTAAATTGGTAATCTGGTTTTGGTGATTAAAAACATATCTATGTTAAAACAGTTCAAACTGTTAAAACGATCTTAAATGATTTTATTTGAAAATTGAAAGTTAATGAGAAATAAGTGAATAAAAGATAATTGTTAAACTAACAAGGTGAATTGTTAAAGTTTAAGAGCATATGCCAATGGCACGCTGGGTTTTAATCACTGTTTGAAGTGGTTTTAGATTTTTTTTGAGTACAGGGACTAACACAAGGTCCTTTTGAACAGACGTTAAGTTTTTGTTTTGGTTTTGATCAAACTTTAGGTCGTTGTAACCTAAAGAAAAAGAAAAAAGAGGTTGAGATGTTACATTTTATTAAATGAACAGTAATGATAATTACTGATTACAATTTTGGTGAATTTGAATAAATAAAGAGAGACACGTTAATTTTGATTTTACACTTGATGTTTAAAGTTTCTGTTTAACATTGAGTGAGGTGAATTCTTTATGTGGCATCTGAATGCCAAATTAGGGGAAACATGAAAATAGTAATTGATAAAATGTTTTTATGTTACGTTTAAATTAATATGGGAAAAATACAAAAACAAGCTGGTTTATTGTATTGAGCACCTGGTGGTAAAACTGAGTTTTACAGAGACAGTATAGAACAGATCTATACTGAACAAAATCCTGAAGAAATTTAGTTTAAAAATAAAGCAGAATTTAAGAGGAAATTTGTTGATTTTATGGTTGGTCTTTCCTTTAAAAAAAAACAAAAAAAAAAAACGACAGTCACAAAAGGTGATGGTGTTTTAGAGGAAAGCAGAGTGAACAGAGCAGAGGCTTTGTGGTGTGTTCAAGCAGCTGGGACATGCTGCTGTTACTGGGTTAACCCCAGAGGAAGGGGTCTGACCCAAGGGGGATTAAGAAATTTTGTTTTGAAGTAAGAGAAAAATGTGTTTTCTTTCTAAAGAAAGTAATTTAAGTCAAATTAAACAATATTTTGAGAATATTTTAATTTAAAAGAACATGTGAAATAAATTGTAAATTGAAGGTGAATGTTTAAAGGTTTGTGACAATAGATCGTGAGAAACCAGTTCTGATCTATATAAATTATTTATGTTTGCATAAACTGAGTTAAAATTTATCAAATTGTGGAAGATACCAATTACAGTTACAGGTAAAGACCTACAACTAATGGTAACTAAAAATAAAACTGAACTAAACAAAGTTAAGTTTTAAATATAACATAAACAAAAGTGATGCTATTTGTAAAACATAAAGAAGATGAATAATTAGAAATGCTAATTAAAGGCCCTCGCCTCCCTTGAGACCGCGGGGACACATGCACTCGGAGGAGTGCATTTCGTGCTTTAAAGCGTAAACTTCACGGTAAAAGGATTCTGAGGAGTTTTCTAAGACTCTAGCCGTGGCTCTGGAGGGGCCTCCTCTAAAGGAAGGATCCTGGCAATTGGGAAATGGCATTTATTTCCAAAAGGTTGCCTCTTCACAGACTCATTACGACCACAGCCACAAATGTATCAAAAAACAAATTGATAACTTTTTTGGCACGTGTCTAGATGATACTCACCAAATTTGGAGCTGTTTAGATGAAAAGCCTTTAAACACAAGGGGTGCGATTTAGGTGGTCACACATTCCACCCAACACACATACTTTTCTGTTTGCCCTGAGGTGTCCTATGGTTGTACCAAGTTTTGTATTTCTACATTGGAAAAATTTACTTTCATTTTCCATAGAACCAATGTATTTTGACTTTTCTAGGGTCGCCACTGAGTCATTTTTCATATTTTTTTTCGGGACTTGAAATACATAAATTTTTGCCGGGCTTGAAGTCTGTGACCAATAAAAATGACTTTTAGTTGCACGTTTACTGGGTCAAATTGAAAATAATTTTTCACAAAAATTATAGTAAACAAAAATATATACCAAATTATAATTAAAAAAAATATAACTCGAGCAAAAACGACAAGAAAAACGCCTGTCTATTTTACACACATGTGTTTAGCTCATTTTGCCCAAGTTTGGTGTCTGTGGAATGAAGCAGCTATTTTCTGTTGTTTTTTTAAAAGAGAGGTTGTATTCTAAGTCGGTTCACATCTTCAATTTAAAATGGCTGCCTTCCCGTGTGGGATAGGGTGTGGTCCCCATTGGCTTTTTTGTTCATAAGCCCATGCTGGATGTGTGTACCAAGTTACTTTTGCCTACGACAAACTAAAATTTTCACTTCCCATTGACTTATTCCACATATTTGGGACATTGCTATGGCAACACATTTATAGATAGGGGGTGGTTGTCATTGGCTTTTATGCTCCTCATAACATAGGAGATGTGTGTACCAAATTTCATGTCTCTATGACAAACTAAATTCTTGGGTCCCATTATAAGTTTGTAGGGGGCGCTGGAGAGCCATTTCTAAAGATAACCCTTTTATATACATATTTTTGTGTTCAGGTCATGAATGTGCACAAACGCCTTTTTGGGTCCGACTTGATCTGAGAAGGCGTTTGAGAGTTAAGAGACCTTTATTTTCACAAAAATGGCCACCTCGTTACAGGCTTGCCACACCCATACCCGATAAGATATCAACAACAAAGTCACAACTTTGGTTGGCACACGTGTCTAGATGATACTCACCAAATTTGGGGCCATTTAGATTAAAACACAATGATTTGCATCTTTGCGCAAGTGCGATTTTAGTGGCCATGCGTTTCACCCCACATGGCGGACTTCTTGTTGAGTTTAGGTTTGGCTGTCATTGACTTTTCTGTTTGTTCTGAGGTGTCCTATGGATGTACCAAGTTTCATTTTTCTACGTTGGAAAAAAGTTACTTTCACTTTCCATAGGCCCAATGTATTTTGACTTTTCTAGGGGTCGCCACTGAGTCATTTTTGGAATTTTTTTCGGGGACTTCAAATACATAAATTTTTCACGAGCCTGAAGTCTGGGACCAATAAAATGACTTTTCGTGCATGTTCACTGGGTCAAATTTAGGATCATTTTGCAGAAAAAGAAAGAATACAAAAAAAAAAAAATCCGAGCAAAAACAATAGGCCCTCCCGGTCATCACCGGCTCGGGCCTAATTAAAGCCGCAAGCGGCGATAAAGGCCCTCGCCTCCTTGAGACCGCGGGGACACATATATTCGAGGATTGCATGTCGTGCTTTAAAGCAAATTTGGAGCTGTTTAGATGAAAACCCTTTAGCACAAAGTGTACGATTTAGGTGGTCATGTATTACACCCCACATAGATTTTCTGTTGAGTTTACGGTATGGCTGTAATAAACTTTTCTGTTTGCCCTAAGGTGTCCTATGGATGTACCAAGTTTTGTATTTCTACATTGGAAAAATTTACTTTTATTTTCCATAGAACCAATTATTTTGACTTTTCTAGGGTCGCCACTGAGTCATTTTTCATATTTTTTCGGGACTTCAAATACATAAATTTTTGCCGGGCTTGAAGTCTGGGACCAATAAAAATGACTTTTAGTTGCACGTTTACTGGGTCAAATTGAGGATCATTTTGCAGAAAATTTTTAATAAAAAAATATATACCAAATTATAATAAAAATATAACTCTGAGCAAAAAGTCTAGAAATGGAAACTGAGCTTTTTATGGATGTAGTTGTGTTAATCAATACGTAACTGAACTCTGTGGAATGAAGCAGCTATTTTCTGTGTTCTTTAAAAGAGGTGTATTTTAAGTCGGTTCACATTTTCAATTCAAAATGGCCGCCTTCCCGTGTGTGATAGGGTGTGGTCCCCATTGGCTTTTTTGTTCATAAGCCCATGCTGGATGTGTGTACCAAGTTTCATTTGCCTACGACAAACTAAAATTTTCACTTCCCATTGACTTTTTCCAAATATTTGGGACGTTGCTATGGCAACACATTTATAGATAGGGGTGGTTGTCATTGGCTTTTATGCTCGTCATGACATAAGAGATGTGTGTACCAAATTTCATGTCTCTATGACAAACTAAATTCTTGGGTCCCATTATAAGTTTGTAGGGGCGCTGGAGAGCCATTTCTAAAGATAACCCTTTTATTTACATATTTTTGTGTTCAGGTCATGAATGTGCACAAACGCCTTTTTGGGTCCAACTCGATCCGAGAAGGCGTTTGAGAGTTAAGAGACGCTTTATTTTCACAAAAATGGCCACCTCGTTACAGGCTTGCCACACCCATACCCGATAAGATATCAACAACAAAGTCACAACTTTGGTTGGCACACGTGTCTAGATGATACTCACCAAATTTGGGGCCATTTAGATTAAAACACAATGATTTGCATCTTTCTGCAAAAGTGCGATTTTAGTGGCCGCGCGTTTCACCCCACATGGCGGACTTCCTGTTGAGTTTAGGGTGTGACTGTCATTGACTTTTCTGTTTGCCCTGAGGTGTCCTATGGATGTACCAAGTTTCATTTTTCTACGTTGGAAAAAAGTTACTTTCACTTTCTATTGGCCCAATGTATTTTGATTTGTAGGGGTCGCCACTGAGTCATTTTTTGTAATTTTTCATAAATTTTTCGCCGAGCTTGAAGTCTGGGACCAATAAAAATGACTTTTTGTGCATGTTCACTGGGTCAAATTTAGGATCATAGGTCGACAAGAAAGATAAAAAAAAAAAAATCCGAGCAAAAACGTTTTGATTTGTTTGTTTGTTCTTTATTTGGATGGAAGCCTACTACAACAAGTATACCAGTTCATATAGCCACCACCAGTAGGAGCTAATATTAACATAGTTCTTTGAACTTATATCATCTTGGTTTACACCTATGAAGGGAAGCACACCTGTGAGCAGTGCTAGTGACGGGAGTCACATGACTTCCTGCGACATCACTCTGAACTTGACAAACGTAGAGATCAGGGACAGGTGCAGTGCAAAGCAGAAGTCTGGAGGTTTTGTGAAAGTAAGACCATTAGACCAGCGTTGCCTGCTGACCAGAAACATGCGTCCTTAAAGGATCCTCGTTTTATTTGTGTTCACATACAATGTGACGGAGAACATCGTGAGTGGAAACTCACACTTTAGGAGCCAAACAGCAGCTCCCTCAGGTTCATTTGAGAGCCCCATTTACATCGACGACAGAGGCGTACTTCGAAGGTGTTCTTAATGAATATAAGGCTAAAATTAAATTAGCATTAGGATTGGAATTTTTACCATTTGGGACAATTTATGAAAATGTGGATTAAATTAATTATATTTATAAACAACACCAGGTTTATGAATTGTACGAGAGATGCTGTAACTGTTAATTAAAACTGGAAATAAGAAAAAACTGGTCCAAGGACTGGACAGAACTAAATAGCACTGAGCATGCTTTTAGCTGAAAAGCGGGGATCTACAAAAGGATTTCCTCCAAAGTAACACAGGACTAGTTACAGCAGAACTAAAGTCTTTGAGAAAGGACTTCAAACTCTAACAGAGGAATTAGAGTATTCTGGTATAGAGAAATTAATTTTGACCTGGTTTTAAAACATATTTGGAAGATTTACTGGGATTTTAGAATCTGTATTGAGATACAGTACATGTACTTGTTGTTGCACTTCCATGTCTAATAACTTATGTTTGTGTTACTTTACATGTACCGGAGCTTGTTGGTGAGATTGATGAATGTGGCCATTACTGGGTCAACATTCCTGGACATGCACCTGCCAAACGTCAAGGCTTTGACCTCAGATGAACACTTTGATATCTGAGGGACGTTATTGTTTGCATGTACACCAACGGGACAACAGCTCCAGGACGGATCATACTACAGACCTAAGGGCCGTATGGTTCATTGAATTGATTATGCTGAAGAGAATTGATTTTAATCATTATGAATTAGGGCTGTACTATAATAATCGAATATTCGAATATTCGTTCGGTGGGGTGGCATTCGATTTTCAGTTTTGAGATTCGAATATTCTTTTTTTTTTTTCCAACACGTGACTTCCGTCGCGGACTCATTCTCACTCATGCTTGAACCGCCCGTTGGCAAACGTAGTGATTTATTTCATCTCAAACTGAATAGGTACAAAATGCCCAAGACCTCAGCTGTTTGGGAGCACTTTAAATTAAGTGAGGATGACAAGACAAAGGCAGTGTGTCAAATATGCGATTTGAAGCTGGCCTACCACAACAGCACCTTAAGTTTGAAAAATCACCTGAGTTCTGTAAGTAGCAGAGTATGTGAGCGGTGTGGAGTGGGAGCGGAGCGAGGAGCGGAGTTGTGTGATTTTGCCAGGTGCGAGGAGCGGATTTTTTAAATGTTGGAGCGTTGTGATTTTCTCCCGCTCCAAAATCGCTCAATTACCAATCACGAGCCAGGAGTCCCAGGACTAAACCACTGTCAAGAGACGGAGGGGGACTTAAAATGTTTCTAATCATATTTTGCATATGTTTACGCAGCACTGGAGATTTAGCTTCGCTCGCTAATGTTCAACCAGCCAGCATTTTTTTCTGTTCATAGGCCTATTTCTCAATATTAATATAGGCTAAAAGTTGGCTAAAAGAGATCTTTATTTTTTTCGTTTGGCAATTTGTTTAACTTCATATTTTAGTTTGTGATTTATTTTATTTAATGTAATGTTTTTCGCTTTCACTACATGCATCTTCTGATCAGACACTGGTGTTATTAAAAAATAAAAAATAAATACCCTGGAGCGAAAACGGAGCGAGACGTATAAGGACGGAGTGGGGGAGTGAGCGAGGAGCGGAAAATTGTACACCCAGAGCGGAGCTTGAGCGGAGTCATTATGAAATACTTTGAGCGTGGAGTGCAAATTCTTCCCGCTCAGCTCCGCTCACATACTCTGGTAAGTAGCACGCGGCAAAAAAACACATTTACGATGCCGAAGAGTGAAACGTGAAGTCGTAAAAGATGATACAAATGCAAACCGACACTATTATTATATATTTAGCCCCACCCACCGAAGCTTCGAATATTCGATATTGATTGCCACCTAAGCTTCGAAGCTCAAAAAATGGCATTCGAAACAGCCCTATTATGAATGTGCATATGTCTCACTCCATGTGTTTTTCTTTTCGTTACAGGGACAGAAATGGACAGGCAGGGACAGGCCAGAGATCTTGAGTCCAATGGGTTGACCAGCTCAACCTCTGGCAAATTTTTCTACTTTATTTTGGAGTGACACTGTGTTTTGATTTATGATTTATGGACATTTATGATTCATGGACTTTAAAGAATTTGACTTTGAAGAATCAGTGCATTACTCTGTGGGTTCCCATTTGATTTGAAACATATTCCATTATAATCATTTGTTGTGTTTGTTTTGACATGTGTTGTAAGTTAATCATTTGAAGTGATTACATACGTTAGATGCTTGATGTTTGTGTTTTGTCACCGCCTTTGGGGCAAGGGGTGGATAGAAGAGTTTTTCCCAGCTTTAGGTCATTTTACCAATGGGTCAAAATGTTCTTCTGGCTAGGTCAACAGCCCTGCTGGGTTTTCGCTTCTGTCATAGTTTACAATTCACACTCAAGCTAGTAGGTTGTTTATGCTAATTGTTATCAGCATAAAGAGGGGGGAATGTTATAAGAATTTTATTATTATAATTGTTTATATTGTTTATAGTTAGTAGGTGCTCATAGTTCTCTACAGGTCATGTCAAATCAGGTCATGTACTCCATGCTAGTCCAAGCATGGAGTAGACATAACTAGATAGACATGGGTTGCCATGGTACTTTTGCACCTGGAGCTGGGGCCTTGAGGGGAGTGTATGGAAGATACGCCTCCCACTGACAGCCCCCACGGCAGTGATATAAATTCTCATGTTTTGTTTACTTATTTAAGCAAAACGCACTATGTACCTTTGATATATATCCGTGTATGTTTGCTTCATTCTTGCAAGAATAAAACCTGGCCTTTCGCTTTTATAATATAATCTGTCTCCGTGTCTCTCTGGATAATATAAGGATATAGAATTCTTTTAACATATAGAATTCTTATAACACCTGTGATTAAAAATGCATCGAAAAGGAGGTGGCATTAACCCTTTAAAGACGGCTGGAGCACCAGCAATCCAATTTGCATACCTATTTTTAGATGCTTGTAGATTTGCAACAAAATAAGAGCAATATTTTTTTTTGCATATGAAAGTGGAGAAGTTATACTTTGATGTCACGCTTTCTACATGTCTCAGACCGCTGTTTCGTTCCTCTGAGCGGTTTGCAAATGCAAAAACCGCTCACAGTAAAATCATTATAACATACGGAGCACAGCTTCTTCAGGTGTTCTACAGCTCTGATATGCACTCACAGCACTTCCTATGTAGGAATATACATCTACAAGTTGTGAGCATAAACTATTATATGATTGGTCGTGGAACCGGAAATTAACTAACTTTTTTGGCTCACAGTACTTACTACGCAGCAGACTTCTGCAGCTTTTCATTCTATATCCCACTATTTTATAAAAACAAACATCACACTTACTCCAGACACTCACCACACACGTTACACTAACTCCCCACGCCATCACGGAAAATTATGGATAATTATGGATCTGCGAAAACCCGGCACTACCCCTTTGCCGAATCTGGTAACTGCGTCGGATGATGAAGACGGGTTTTTTACTCCTCGTCTGACACAAATAGTGCCGACAGTTATGAATAAGTCCACTTCACTCAAGGAATAGATCCGTTCTATGACATGTCAGTATATATTTCATGACATGTTTTGAGTTTGGTTTAGAGAAAAGTAGTGCCAAATGCGCATCATTGTTTTATTGTTGTCGTGCGTAAGACGTCTAATAATACATGTAACTTCATGTGTGTTGTGTTGAAAGTGTATATATAATGCCACTGACAAACTTGTCAGTCATTTTTATATTCAATTCAACTGCACTTGTTTATATATAAATCACAGTTAGAGCAGGTCCAGACCATACTCTTGAGATTTAGTTTTACTTATCGTTTTAGGTTTAGATCTAGTTGCATTAGTGTATGTATATAATCATTACTGTTGTGTTTCATATTTATGTCTGATTTATTCTGTCTGGAGTGTAGTTGAGGGGGGGACTTCTGCTCCCCTGCCCCACCCACTTCACTGAGGACAGGCAGAGGAAGGAGTCTGCAGCAGGCACACAGAAGCAGCACTCATTCAGATGCACTTCCTAGACCTGGGAGCGCCTGATAGCTTGCCACACCCCCTTCCTGAAAGACAGCCAGTGTGTGGGCAGGGGCACAACTACCCAGTGCTAGAGGGGTGTGCAGCATCAATTTTGGCCCCACAGCATGTAAAAATGTAGGAAATGCTCTGGCGGACTTGTTTATATGGCAGTTAATAAGGGGTTAACAGAGAACACAATAGGATCATGTTTAACACTGCTTTATTTCTGCTTAATTTGCAAACTAACTCCAGCATACTAACTATGCAATCAATTGGGTTTTACAAAAATCACGGTGCTAGATAAATTAGTCTGGCTATGTGGCTAGGCTAACTGTAACATACCAAACACAGTTTGTATAAATGAGCAGATAATTATCGATTTACGGCTTCGATCAAATGTTCACAAACATGTCTTGCAGCTTGAAAAACACTTTTTCTATTTTATTTATGTGTGTATTTTGAATAACATAAAAAGCCTACTTTTCTCTGACCTGTTGAGTAAAGTCAGAATGCATTAGGAGACGTGGACAAAGTCCGAGCGGACAGTTTCAGACAAACCCTGGCCGTTTTTACAAAAGTGGCCGGACTGTTTTCGTAGAGGCTAAAACAAAGCGCCCTCGTGGTTGTGGCTTGTTTTTCAAAGCAGCTCAAACTCTGCAGATGTAGTCATTTTGAACATGGATTACTCCATAGAAGTGTAACGCTAGTGAAGACGGGATTAGCTCCGCCAGTTTCTTCGTTGACTACATTTACACTTTTCTGCAGCAAAGCCTCTAAAACACGACCCTTTTAAAATGTGGTCACACTCACAAACAGACAAAGACACGGACAAACCTGGATTGTTGCAGGCGACGTCCCAGACGAGACTGTGACTCTGCAGCGGGAGGCGGACAAAGATGTCTGCTGTGAGCGAGTCTTCGTGTTTACACAGAGACTGTGACTGTAGACGATCCGGTGTGACGGATCAACTGGAGTAAGGTTATCTGGCGGCACTGTGCAGCTGCAACAACAACAAAACAAAGTGTAGGTGTCTAGAGAGATGCCTGTTCAAAACACATACTCACTAAGTCGCATGAGTAATGTTCGTGATAATGGTACATTTTTTGGTCCGAAGGACGTGGATTCCACCAACAATATAATTGATCAAAGATTAAGTATTGTTGGAAAGCGTGCACTGCAGTAAAGTAAGTTTGAGATTAGACAGAGTCGTCTGTCACAGATAGTGTTAGGTGAACTCTCAGGTTAACTTGTGATGCATCGACAGCTGCTTTTGACTTGACTTTACAATCGTGAAGTTTTACTACAATGACTTTGTCTTAACATGTGGTGTAATGTATGTAAGTAATTATGGCCATTAAAAACGCGATCACCGCTTTAGTTTCTCTGTTTGTCGCAGAATAGCTTAGCCGTAGCCTTAACAGTTACAACATTTTTAACGTCTTTTATTTTATTTTTTTCAGTCAACAGTTTCACTGTGACTTCAACAACTATGTTGTATTGTAGGCTAAACCTAATAAAAGTATGTTCATACCTTCTCATTTCAGATTATGTCCAGTCTACACTACAGTTGGAGAGTACAGCTGTACTTTCTTTGAACCTTCAGCTTTACTTGCATCTCCCACAACCTGTTTGTAAAAGTATCAACCTGCTGCATTTGACAGATGCTCTCATTGTCAGTAAATAAGAAGGAACACACTGTGACACAACTGTGACATAAAAATGAATTCAACCTTTCCAGAGGTTTGAATTTCCAACTACCTTCCAGTCACAAGAGCTCCTACTCTCTGAACTACCTTTAACAAATATGACAGTGCTTAACATTCACACAGGGCATAAATCAAATGTAGACACAACTGCAACATGTAAACCAATACTGTATCTTTTTAACAGCATTCATTCATACTTTCATATGTGTTCAGGTCTTTATGTACTTTTTTTTTAAAAACATATTTTGGTAATTTCTTGTCTAAAGTACAATAAAAAGTCAAACACAACATTTTCTACATGTTATTTAACAATGATTTCCTTTCAGCTGCTGTCAAACAAAGCACATTTAAACACTTAAGTCTTAAACTATCCACATAATCTGTCCTGTAGTGTAATAATAATAATAATAATAATAAGTTTTATTTATATAGCGCCTTTCCAGAGCTCAAGGACGCTTTACAATAAACAAACAACAATAAGGACAATTGACAAAGAGAGCAGACTGGACAACAACAGGCAAATGAGAGTTCAAGTACAGTAAGTGAAAAAAAAATAAAAATAAAAACCCACTAAGAACTGTAACATTCAGAGAATAGGTGTGTTTTGAGCATGGATTTAAATTCAGAGATGGTGTTAACTAAACGGAGTGATAGGGGGAGAGAGTTCACATTTTGGGCGCAATAACACTGAATGATCTGCCCCCATTGAAGCAAGGCGATGCCGAGGACAACGAGAAGGCTGGAATCAGCGGATCGTAAAGAGCGCGTAGGGGTGTAGGGGAGAAGCAGGTTACAGAGGTAGGGGGGAGCAAGGCCGTGAAGAGACTTAAAAGCGAGAAGGAGAATTTTGAATTTAATACGGTAAGCCACAGGAAGCCAGTGAAGATCGTGCAGAATTGGGGAAATATGTGCAGAGCGCTTGGTGTGGGTGAGTAGTCTGGCAGCAGAGTTTTGAATGTATTGTAATTTGGAAATGGAGCTGGCTGGTAGGCCAATGAAAAGTGCATTGCAATAATCAAGACGTGAGGTGACAAATGCATGGATGATAATTTCAGCATCTGAGATGCTGATAAAGGGAGGAGCTGAGCGATAGATGGAAGAATGCCAATTTAGTGATGGATTTAATGTGAGAGTGGAAAGATAGATTGGAATCAAAAATTACACCAAGATTTTTAACAGTAGTAGATGGTTTGATAGAACAGTAGACTAGAATAGTGTAGACAGTAGTGTGTGTGTGTGTGTGTGTGTGTGTGTGTGTGTGTGTGTGTGTGTGTGTGTGTGTGTGTGTGTGTGTGTGTGTGTGTGTGTGTGTGTGTGTGTGTGTGTGTGTGTTGACTCTTTTTGTTCTACCTGTCATTTGCCTTTTCTTCTGGACATGGCCTACTTTATGTAAATGCACCTTACATTGTCTAACTGTAGGTTTGACAGATGACTAAAACATGTTTAAATGTGTACCTCTTTTATTTTAGTATTCAACCTGCAAAACACAAATCATTTTCACTGATCTGGCAATAAACTTGTTTCTGCCAAATTTATTTCCTGGAATTTTTCTTTTCTTTTCTTTATTTTTTTTATGTATAAATTGTAGTGTTTATGAACCACAGTGACAAAGCTATGTTTGGGAGAAAAAAAAAAGAGAGCCCTTCACAGCAAACAGGGATTTTGACAACTGTCTAGTTTAATCTTTTTGTGCAAATTCAACTGGCTCAGGTTAACTGGGGAAAGGTGGCTGTGTCGATGCCTGTTCAAAACACATGTACCTGTAACATAGTTGATTATGTAAAACTGCTTATCGCTGTTAATCTGATTTGTAATCGAACAATGTACTTTTTGGCACAAGGTTAAAGGTTAATTAAATTTGGCTCAGTAGTTGGAGAGAGCAGAGCACTGAGGTCAGTTTGTCTTGTGGCTAAGTCCCAAGTTAACCTGTGACATTTCAACTTGTTTTAGACTTTTGTGTGAGCTTGGTGATGGGTTAACAGTAAAAACAGAGCTGTTCAAGTAGAATTGTTTGCATGTCGTTGGGCTTCTTAAGGGTTTGCTCTTCCATACTTTGCGGAGTAAACGTTGTGTTTAGAACAAGCGGCATGACTCTTGGAGAGCGCATTTTCTACGTAAATAGAAACCGTTTTTCTTTACAGTTTGTCACTGTGCTTTGTCTCGGCCAAGTAGCCTACGACATCTATCAAATGACTGCTCTCATCTACAAGACCCAAGTGGTTTAAAGTGTGATGCTACAGCAGGACGTCTTCTGGCATCTACTGTTCTGACAGAGTCCTGAAGGTTTGGAAGTGTCCCTTTTCTAAGACGTCCTGAGAACCATTCACGTGAACCTTAATATTCTGCTGTTGGACACACACAGACTGATCTGGGATTATTTTTATTGGTGTTATGCAGTCTACACTGTTAAACCAAATAAATACATGTAATGAAGGTTTTCTGTTGTCATTTTTCTTCAATAAACCTTTTGAAAAGTTTTTATAACAATGGTTTTTATATGGTTCATATTGACATTGTCATAAATATTGGTTTTATAGTCATTTCTGTTTCCAGCCTTTAAAGTGTCACTATTAAATGTATAAATGTCCTGTGAACAGTCAGAACCAGTTTAATGTTGTGGAGTTGCCTTTTGAAAGAGAACTGATGGATAAATGTATTTTTCTTGAGGTTCATTGTAAAGAACAAATGTAAACTCATAATGTTCATTATTATGTAAAAAAAATGTAAAAAGGTACTAAATCTCATGAGGTCAGTCTCTGGATATCAATGGGGAGCTGATAAACAATCACTACTAGATATTTATAGGGCCTTAATACGATCGTGTATTGATTATGGGTGTATGGTTTATGGAGCAGCAGCCAAGAGTATTTTAAGAACATTAGACAGAATACAGTTTAGAGCTTTAAGACTCAGTATAGGTGCAGTGAAAACAACCCCTACTAATGCACTACTGGTAGAAGCTGATGAATTACCTTTATATTTAAGACGATCTAAGCTGTCTTTAGCTTATTGGATAAAGTTACAAGGATCTGGGGAGGAACAACCTGCAGTAAATGTTCTGTGTGAGTGTTGGGAATATACACAACAACTTAAAGGAAAAGGATTTGGATGGAATATTAATACTGTAGCAGAACAATATGGATTAAATAAAATTGAATATGGACCAAATACTGTATGGGGTAATGTTCCTCCATGGATATTTCCTGTACGCAATGTGGACTTGAAACTTCTAGAGAAGAAAAAAGAATGGAATGAAAGTAATAAGAATAATATAGGATATTTGGTTGAAGAGTATGTGAAGAGGAATTATTTTAATTATATGCTAATATTTACAGACGGATCTAAAGATCCAGGGACAGAACATGTAGGATCAGGAGTCTATATACCAGAGTTTGATGTAGGCATATGTAAAAGAATTAATGATAAATTATCTGTATATACAGCAGAAATGGTTGCTATTATTTTAGGCCTACAATGGATAGAAGAGGTGAGACCAGAGAGAGTAGTCATTTGTGCAGATTCCTCTGCTGCCCTGGTTAGTTTGAATTCTAAAAGACCTTAAGAGATGATTTATTGATTGAAATATATACAATAATGCTGAGAATACAAAGAAATGGTGGGGATGTAAAATTTGTTTGGGTCCCGGCTCATGTTGGTGTAGTGGGAAATGAAAAAGCTGATGAAATTGCAAAAAAAGCATTAAAATTAAAAGATGATGAAATAATGAAAGTTCCCTTTGGAAAAGGAGAGGCCAAATCATTAATCAGAAAAGCAGTGAGTGACGAATGGCAAAACAAGTGGGACACAGACAATAAAGGGAGACACTATTACAGCATTCAGAAAAATATTAAAGTGAAGGGTTTCAAAGGGAAATATAGAAGAAATGAAGTGATATTTTCAAGATTAAGGCTGGGACATACTGGGTTAAAATCAACGATGTACTTATTAAAAAAATGTGTGTCTGATAAATGTGAGGAATGTTATGTTCCTGAAAATGTAGAGCATGTCATAATGAAGTGTAGTAAATTTGATTTTGAGAGGAACATCTTACGTGATAAGATATATGAATTAGGACGGGGATGGAGTTTAGAAGGGATACTGGGGATAAGTGAGGTAACAAGGGAGTGCTACGAAGCTCTCTTTAAATTTCTTAAATATACAGGATTAGATCACAAAATATAGGACCCACCCACCCTTTTTTTTATTTATTTATTTATATATTTTTTTATCAATAGAATGTAACCTGAAGTTCTAGAACATGAATTACACACTCCGGTACAGTAGATGGCGGTATGCACTGAAAAATTGGTTGCGACCCGCCAATAATACTAGAGAAGAAGAAGAAGAAGAAGAAGATTAGATGCGTGTGGAGAGTTCTTATCTGCACAAGTGAATTGAAATCATTTGCTCGTGGTCATAATATTTCCGCGTGATGACTATTATCGTAATTCTGACTCTAAACCGGATCGTCTACAGTCTCTGTCTCTGTGTAAACACGAAGACTCGCTCACAGCAGACGTCTTTGTCCGCCTCCCGCTGCAGAGTCACAGTCTCGTCTGGGACGTCGCCTGCAACAATCCAGGTTTGTCCGTGTCTTTGTCTGTTTGTGAGTGTGACCACATTTTAAAAGGGTCGTGTTTTAGAGGCTTTGCTGCAGAAAAGTGTAAATGTAGTCAACGAAGAAACTGGCGGAGCTAATCCCGTCTTCACTAGCGTTACACGTCTATGGAGTAATCCATGTTCAAAATGACTACATCTGCAGAGTTTGAGCTGCTTTGAAAAACAAGCCACAACCACGAGGGCGCTTTGTTTTAGCCTCTACGAAAACAGTCCGGCCACTTTTGTAAAAACGGCCTGGCCAGGGTTTGTCTGAAACTGTCCGCTCGGACTTTGTCCACGTCTCCTAATGCATTCTGACTTTACTCAACAGTTACAGTTAGCCAACAGTTACAGTTACAGTTAGCCAAGCCACGTAGCCAGACTAAAAAATCAAGCAACCCAATTGATTTCATAGTTAGTATGCTGGAGTTAGTTTGCAAATTAACCAGAAATAAAGCAGTGTAAAACCATAGATTGTATAATAATTATGGATGATATCCGCCCATTGGTCCCCTATTCACCAATATTGTCATTACGAATGGGCAATAAAATGGCCGTTACATCCGGGCTTTTCGGGTTTTACTCCATAGTAAAACAATAGTTTTTAGATAGCATAAACCAACGTAATTTTCAAAAATTCACCCCCCCCCAGTAGGCCTGCACGATTCTGGGAAAAATATGAATCACGATTTTTTAGCTTAGAATTGATATCACGATTAGTGTTGTCACGATACTGGAATTTCTAACTTCGATACGATACCTTCAAAAATATCGATATTCGATACCATTTTCGATACCAAAGGGAAAACAACTGTCACAATATTATTATTTTTAAATTATTTAAAGATTAATATAAAATTAGCCAAGGTCCGCTTGGACCTTAGTTAACTTTCCTCACCGTGAGGGGTCCAGAAATCTTTAATAAAAGGTTATGTGTTTGAATATAATTCTTTAAAGTAAAGTCTCATTTATTCCACACCTACAGCCTCTTAAACAATATGGAGATGAATGTTGATAATCCACTGTACTCTGTATTTTATCCTTTGTTTACATGAGGAGGATGTTTGAGTGTTTAGCTTTCACCAAACACAGCTCACAGACAAAAGGAAAGTACTACTAAATCAAAAGAGGCTAAAGCTAAAGCTCAGGACCTGGTGGTTTATTGACAACAGCCTGGAATCCTGCATATAATGCCTAGTACTCCTTTAAAACATGTATGAGAACATTTTAAATACAAAATCATAAATTCAAGCCAAAACATATTTGTTAAACAAATATGACAAAGATGCCTGTCATAATTGATCTCTTTCTGTTGTCATTCCTCTGAAAACAACAGGAACAAGGGAAAATGCACTGAGCATTTCTTTAGCATTAGCTGTTGCCAATAATTAACTGTTACTGTTTAATTTGCAGGTTCATTTTAAAACAAAATTTAGAATAGAAATATTTATTTCCTGTATTTTCCCAGTGTGGGGTAACATTTTAATTAAAATGCTTATGATTAGTTCTGTAACAGCATTTAGGATTAACACAGAAACTGACACAACTTAAGGAAGACTTAACATGTGTCACTCATCTCCAAACCTTCCTTTCACACCTTTTCTGTTTTTAATCACCCAAATGAACATATGTTGGGTTCAAATGAACACAAATTACGTGAGCTAATTACTCACGTTGTTTGTAAATGAGGTCAAATATGCGACAAACGAGCCTACGACAGAATAAAGAAGTTGACAGACAAATGTACAACTCACCACATTAGAAGTCCTCACTTTCCTCCAAGCTAGAGTCTTTTTAATCCTGACATGAAAACTGTCCAGTCCTGGTTCAGTTCTGAATTCATTCTCTGATTATCAAAGCAGCCAGGACTAGAGGATAAAGGGCTGTTGTTCAGCTTTGACACTGACACGGAGCTGAGGAGCTGTATTTTCTGATTAAAATAAACCTTCCCTCTCAGTCCAGCCCTCTCAGATTGTCATACATTCAGAAACCAATAGTGCAAGTAATAAAAATATCTCGATGTCGATACTCGGTATCGATACTTGGTATCGAAACGTCGGGGAATGAGTATCGTATCGTTTGAGATATTTCAGTATCGATATTTATCGAAATATCGATATTTTTGACAACACTAATCACGATTCTCTACAACGATTTTTTTTCTCATGAAATGTTATGTTTTTTGCACACATGAACCATGACAAAACAAAACAAATTGGAAGTACCAAAAATATTTGTTTTGGCACCTATAGAAGCCTGTAAACATCGAGGCTTCAATGAATAAAGAAGAAACACTCTTTAACTGCTTGCCTTTTGTACAATTAACATTCAACTGGCCATTCAAGTAGGTTACCAAAAATAGAAGTTTAACGCATTGCGCTGAATATGGCCTGAACATGGCTCTAAATAGGCTAATTGAAACGTCATTCAACATTCTGAGGGTTCAGTGTCTAAAGAAAAGGTGCAATTGGCCATTGAAGTGCAGTTGCAGTATCAAAAACTAATAATTTATTTTGTATATATAGCGGCACCTTGTCTTTAATTGCTGGTTGTGGTGTTACCTTGCGGTGCTGCAACAAGGGCAAAGCATACCTTGCAAATCACACCAGATTGACCCTCGTCTTCTTGCTTGAATCCAAAATACTTCCACACCACCGAATGTGAGCCTTTTTTCGGAACAAGTTGAGACTGAGTGGTTGGCTGATTGTCGTCACAAGGACCTGGGTTTTCATCAATATCCATTTTGTTTATTTCCGAACTACCGCGCTCGCTCGACGAGTGAAACACGAGACTAAAAGGCGCTTTGTTGTTGGCTGACGGTGACATCCTGTGAGAGCGGTCCTTTCAAAATAAAAGCCTTTTTTTTTTTTAAATCGAAGTCATTTAAAAATTAAATCGTGAACAGGGTGAATCGAGATCGCGATTTTATAACGATTTATCGTGCAGGCCTACCCCCCAGAGTTGTCACGTAGTAAAAACTTAGCTCTAGAGACCGGAGCCATCTTTTGTACCAGGCTGTAAACATGAGTTTTACTCTTGTAAAGTCGCCATTGGGTTTCTCCTTATATTTCCGCTTTTGGAGCCTGCCCTCTGGTGGACGGAAGTATATCGCTGTATTTCGCTGTAAAATCACCATATGGCGGCGCCCTTACATGACGACCATTTAAGAGGTACCATAGGAGAGGCTTGTGTAAAACATGATTATGTTGTGGTCTCTGTTTAATACCACCTCTTTTTGATGCATTTTTAATCACAGGTCACTTTTAAAAAAGACAATATTCAAATACAATGAAATTAAAGTTTAAACATGCAGTTTTATAATATAAATCTTTCAGTGGCAGAGTATTTACACAAAATGTGCTCTACTTGGTTCTAACACTACTCTATATTCACCAGAAGAGGGCGACAAAGATATTATTTACAACTCCATGTATCACTGTTTATCTGGGCAAATGAACCAAGCAAAACCCGGCTTTTTTTCTTGAGCGTTTTTGCAACAAACACAAAGTTATTATTATTATTATTATTTTTTTTTAACTAATATCTTTATAGGCCCTGAGTATCACCCTAGCATCCCCCAGCTTTACTGGCGTGGCTGCTTGTACGTCTTATCTCCCAGAGTAAATTCTTTACCCTCCAGAGGCCTGTTTCTTGCCAGTCTTTATTTAAACCATGTTAGAAAGTCTCCGAAAGGCTTCCAGAACCAATGACCGAGCCTCTCTCAGCTCCTCTTAATGTGGAGGAGCAGCTGCTGTTCTCTGGGCTTGTCCTGGTGACTGTCTCTAAAGTAGTGCTTATTGTTTTTGTCTTTTGGATTTAAGATGTCTCTTTTGGTCGTAGACCATAAGAAATTAGGAACAAAGACCAGTAAATTAAGAACCTTACCGTGGGACTCATCTACGTCTTCACCATAACAAAGCTGTTTCTTTTCTTGTCCCAGGGGCCTTTTTTTTTTTTTATGCTGCGTTCAACTGGTTGAACCCAAGTTAGTAAGATGTTGAGAACTTGTATTAAAGTGATCTTTTTCTCACTTTTACATTTCTGTCTCTTACAGAGAAACAAGGGATCCTTGGTCAGAAGCAAACTCATTAAATAAAGAAGCTGACAGCAACTGCTTCTATAATGCACACGTGCAACCAGTGTGGGAACAAGTTTACCACTGTGCACAGTCTCAAAAGACACCAGCTCATCCACACTGGAGAGAAGCCATACAGCTGTGACCTGTGTGGGAAGACATTTTCAGATGCGGGTAATTTAAAAAGACACCAGCGCATCCACACTGGAGAGAAGCCTTACCGCTGTGACCTGTGTGGGAAGACATTTTCACATGCAGGTAGTTTAAAACTACACCAGCTCATCCACACTGGAGAGAAGCCATACAGCTGTGACCTGTGTGGGAAGACATTTTCACAGGCAGGTAGTTTAAAACTACACCAGCGCATCCACACTGGAGAGAAGCCATACAGCTGTGACCTGTGTGGGAATACATTTTCACAGGCGGGTAGTTTAGAACAACACCAGCTCATCCACTCTGGACACAGACCGTACTATTGTGACCATTGTGGAAAGACATTTAGATGTTTAAGTTCTTTTAGGAGACATTACCTTCAACACACTCGAGAGTTGGTGATACCATGTGAGCTGTGTGGAGAGATATTTTACTCTAAACAGACTTCTTCTCGACACCTAAAGCAACACGCTGAGGTGGAAATGGGGAGGTGTGGACCACAATGAGACTCTGCATCCTGAAGTTTTTATAAGTGTACATTATGCCCGCCTCTCAGCTCCAGGGTCTTGGATGGACGTGTAATGAGCTGACGTGTCAGTCATAGATTCGTATAGATTTACATGTATATGCCATGGACAGAGTGTCCCTGAACAATAATTAGATGTAGTGCAAAGTGATGTCTTTGTCTAGTTTGGATTAGCATGGTGCCAATAGGAGACACAGCTAAAGACATTAAGTCATAAGTGTATGTGGATAAGCATATGAACTGGAGCAGGAGTGAGAGCATATAATATATAATATACAATTAATATGAAACAAACTATAACAAATTGTTCACTAGCCAAAACATGATGGAAATGTTTTACCCGCTTCTGAAGAACTGGGATGGAAAGCGCTGTATAAACTGCAGGATCTGTGTGAGAACAGCTCTCAGCATTTCAAATCTGCTCGTACAGAGTAATGAACAACAAAAAGCTGTAGGGATACAACAATACAGTCTGTCCACGGTTCAATACGTACCTTGGTTTTTTTCTCATGGTTTTGATTTGGTACAGTACAATCTATGGTGCCAATATTATTGCATTTAATTTTAAACTAGGTGTAGTCATTGTGGGGGGATTTTAAAGATGAGTTGTATTTTCAAAACTGTCTTCATTTTACTAATAAAGCATTAAACACAAAAGTGCATTTAACATTTAAAGTAAACATGAATTGAATGCTGTGTGCAGTAGGGGGAGGTTGGTGGTTCGTGGTCCAGCTGTAACACTGGTGAATAGATGCTTAATGCAAGCCAAATAAATGTAAATGTGGGGTCTAATGATTTATATAATCATAAGCTATAACTATTTTATTGTTGCGCACAAAAAACAAACATAAAAAATCCAGGCACAACATTTCCAAACCAACATTTATATGAAGACAATTCTCAAAAGACTGATTTAAAACAGACTCACGTTTGATTAAACCTCAGTGTCTGAGCTGATGTCCAGCCTCAGAGGCAGCTCTCGTTCTGAACAGACCAGACTCTAGTTTACAGCAGGACATTACAGCACAAGTGGTTTCAATAGCTTCAAGATAAACAAATGTATTTTCTCCAAACCACTTTAAAATAATGGATCTAATCTAGTGGCACCATGCACACCTTTTTTCCAATTTTGTCTTTCTTTGAATTTTCTATTTACATTTAAACTTCTGAGCACAACTGTATATATGAGCTTTATATATAGTTTGATATGTGCTGCATCTGAAGGTAGAGCTTAACTTTTAGTCTCTATACGGGTCAACACTGTCACTAAACTAACCTGTTCAGGGCTCTGTCTGAGTCCAGATGCAGTTATCACTTCAAACATATAAAGTTAATGGTGTCTGTTCTGCTGCTTGTGTGGACATGTTTTTCACTCTCCACTCAGCTGTTTTATTTTTTTATTTGTATTTTTTAAGCCCTTCAGACTGTTTGGTCAGTGGGTTGTTTTTATTCTCTATAGCGAGGTGTTTCCAGAGAAGAACCTTGTTTTCAACTGATTTTGTTTGGTTTTAGGCACTGCTTGCTTTGTTTTCTATCACACCAACACAATGCATGTCTGTTTTATTTACAAGATTCTTAAGCCTTATATAATGTTTTATAATTACATTTTATTGTACCCAATTGTTTAAGTCACACAGTTAACAGTGAAATAAAAGTTGCCAGGTCACAGTCGGCAGCTGAGGATAAGAGCTGATGAAATGTGGAAACAGGAAGTGGAATGTGTGAATATTTATTTCTGTCATGTTTTTGTTCGACACAGATGTATAATAGCTTCAGGTTTAAATGTAAAGAGATTGAGTTTACAGTTCAAAACACATTGAAATCCTCTGAACCATAAACCAACAGAATACACACTACAGAGACATGTCCTGCTACTTCCCTAAACCAGTGCATCAAACATGGCTCTAAAGAGGTTTCTGGAGATTATTGAGCTGCTCTGAAGCTAAAGCAGCTTTACCACAACACAGTGAGCAGCACAGGCTGAAAATAAAGTGATATTTGACAATGTCCAAAACTTAAAAACTCAAATAAATGAAATTATTTGGATTTTCTGAACTATTTAAAAACAGAAATCCCAAAAAATGTCTTCTTTTTTTGTTTCCACAACCGTAATTTATTAAATTGGTCACATTCATTATCTACTTTGATTGACATTAAATATCTTTGTTAAATCCTTAAAGTGCATAAACGCATAATATTAAATATTAACGAAGATGACATAGTTTTAAAGATTTTTTGCTTTGTCAAAGTTATTATAGTCGTAGTATAAGTCAATATATAACATAAAATATTGTTATGTTCACCCTGATTCAGGCGTTTAGTATTTTTTTATTAATATTTGAAGCAGGGCTGAAGAAAACGTGAGCAAAGACACAGATCATGTTTAGAGTGGTATTAGTTCAAATACTCTCTTTGGTTCACATTTCTCTGTCTCAGAACGCCTTCAACAAATAAAATACATTCAACCATAAGACTCACTATAAATATAAATGAGAAGTATATTTGAACCCTGGCTATTGTCTTGTTTATCAAAGGTGCAATAACTCATCCTGTATTATTTACATAAATATAAATGGTGTGCTTTTATAAAGTGCTTTGTTGTACCCTTCTCGGGCACTTTAAATGATCTGTGAAGGTTCTCAGTCATCCAGGTCATCAAAGTAAAAGAGCATTCCTTTGAGGACAGCAATGTATACATTTTGTCCAGAGAGGCCAGACGGTGTAAGAGAGAGAGGTTCAAATAGAAAAGCCCTCTTTGAACAGAGGAGGTGTCCTCAGATTAATGTGGCCTAGTATTTATAACCTCTCCTACCTCTACAGACTCACACATTCATTCACCAGAGCCACAGACACTGGAGGCAAGGTGGGTGTCTTGCTCAAAGACACTCAGTTAAATTCCATTAAAACTGAGTTAAACTGAGGAAAATACAGTTTGTACTAGTGTCTTATTACCTCCTTTATAACCACACTGTGTAATAACAACGACTGAAAGCTTTTCAAATATAAACCGAGACAACCTTTACAAAGACACCTTCAGGGCCATAAATGTTTCACAGAAAAAAGACAATGGTTGTGTTTAAAGGTAATAGGAGCCTGTCTGATGTTTCTGAGGGTTTCTGTTGAGTCACTGTCCCAACACCTGCCTGAGCCGCGTTTCCACAAAGTCCAGACCCAAACTCAAGGAACAGGTTTATTTTGTGATTCGTAATTCAAATTATAAGTTTATGTTTCAGGAAAGACGCTGAGGCTGGTTTTACACAAGGTCAAAGTGACACAGGTTTAGGCTCGACGTGCAGCGCTCAGTCAAACCAGGTCTGAGCTGAACAGAGCTGCAGAGGAAGGAGACGCTTTTAGGCCCTGACTGTTTCATGTCACAACTTCTGCTCCTTTATAGAAAAGATAGAATGGATTTATTGTCACGAACAAAACAGTACAACAATTCACAGAGAGTTCAACTTATGCAAAAGGAACAGCACTGTCGACTGAATACACACCAAGCCTTGCATTAATATCATCATCACAGAGTTTATTAATCAGTCAATCTCAATATAATGCAAACAATAAGTCCCACTGTGAGCATAAGTAACATTAGTAACATAAATGTCAGTATTACAACATTACTGGTTCAAACATGCAGCGGGTCAAATGAAAGCACAAGGTAAGACTAGAAACAGCTGTACCTCTATGAAATAAACCCTTTCTTTTACAGACTCATAAATGGACACAGATCCTCAGAGCTTCACTGACAAACTTGTTCTGAAAACCATTGGACAAGTCTTGAATCAACAGTGGTTTCTAGTTTTTTTACTTCCTGTCCATTCTCTGGCTACACTTTTTAAAGGTGCAGAACTTGTGACATACATTTGAGTTTTCTAAAGTCCCTCTCAGTATTTCTGTTTGGAGTTTTCGAAGCTGAGAAGCCATTTTGTTCACTGCAGCAGTACAGGACTGTACCTGCGTCGTTCACAGATGAACACACACCAGGATTTATTCACTTGTTCAAATCCGTTTAATGCAACACTGCCACATTTTAAAAGATTACTTCACAGTCACATCATATCTCGTGGACCAACACAATGTACGTCAGTCCTGTTCCTGCTGAGCTTAAACTACACTCATTCCATTGTGAGTCGACAGGAGGAAGTGACCTTGGTGCTGTGCTAAAGTACGATAGAGAGTCCTCCTTTGATCAGAATTAACACCAGAATGATAAGCAACAGAAAAGGACACAGACACAGGCCGATAGGGTCCAAAGTAACAAAACATAACACAGGTCAAAGGTCACCAAACTTAGGTGAAAACAGGACAGTGGCATAAGCAGTAGGGCTTAAGCCGTCAGATCGTAAAGTCAGTGGAAGTGGCGATTATGGGACATTTCTTCTTCACAATGAAAGAAAAGACTGTCTGCTGGTGCTCTGTACCAACAAGCATTTAACCAAATACTTACAAGTCCAAGCTTTGCTGTAAACAAAGTTTTACCAAAAACTTACCTTTAAACCAGGTTTATGTCATTTCTCTTTTTAGCACTAATCAAAGTTTAAATTAAACATTTCGACTGTCCCACTTTAACCCTCCCGTCCCAAATATCTGTGAAAACACTCAAATATCCCAGTTCTGAACACTACTGTCCCCATTTTAACAAACACCACTGCAGCAAACAGCTTTTCATGGACTTTTGTCACTTTTTGTCTTCATTAAGACATTATCTTTTCAAATGCTCCTGGTTCTTTGAAGCTTTTGTTTCCTTTAAAAGTTCAAATGCAATCATTTTTGTTTTGCGTTTTCTGTCGATAAAACAACTGAATTACCATTGTTTTAAACAGACTTTGTTTTTTGCGTGTGTCCCAGTTTAAAAGTCTGGAAATACTTTAAAAAGGGGCGTATTCTGCCCAGTTTCATTTAGAGAAACCATAGATGTGATCTTATTATTAAATGGTTTTAATACATATTTTGATGTTAAAGTTTGATGCTGCTCTGATGTGGACCAGTGGCATTTATAAAAGTAACAGGGCAGACTGAGTCCTGTCCCTGCTCTTCTGCAGTTCTGAGGGCAGCTGTACGACTCCTCCGAGCAGGTCCCTGAGCCCACAGCGGGACATGGCCCTAGACAAACAAACACGGCCCAAACCAGGACCGGACCAGGATCCATCTTCTCCTGAGAGACAAGAGTCAGAATAAATACTGCACAGGTTATTGTCATTATTGAAAGAATATATCTACTGCATATAACTAAAAAAGTGAATAAAAAGGTTTTCTGACCAGGTTTGAGTGGATCAGGTCTCAGTCTGCTCTGAGGATCTCAGTTTTTATAGACCACAAACCAAACCTGTGTTTGTTTTAGCCCTTTCTCCTCCTGAAAGGAAAACAGAAACTACACCTGACATTTTCAACAGCAACCCATTACAACAACCACAAATGATGACTGGAAGAAAAAGTGTCTGTTTTTCCTGATCTTTATGAACCAGGCCATGTTTAGAGGTTGTTTTTTTACTTGTAGTCCGTTTCCTTTAAACAGTATTATGGTGCATTTAAGACCAACGAGGGAAATGAAAACTGGAGTAAAATAAGTGTGTTTAACTTAAGCCCCTGAAACCTGCTGCTGTTGCCTCGTGGTCTGCTGTAATGTCATGAGTTCGACCTTTACCAAACCCAGCTTGTTCTGTGAAATGTAAACACGTCTTTCTTTAAGAAACAAAGAAACCGGTTCCTCTGAGACGTTTCCTCAGGTTTTGGTCGTTCACTTCCAGGAAAAACAGATGATGATGAATGTACAGGAGTTCAGACAATGACCCGAGTCTGAAACCTCTGCCCACTCACTTTATAAAGCAGTTTACAGTCATTACACCAGTTTGTGTTTTGTAAGTGACTGTAAATGTCAGAAAGATGGTCTGGGACGGGCCTTCTGCTCGTGCCCAGGCTGGAACAATGATCACAGTTAACTGTCCTCCACAAATACGTCACTGCTTCAGTCTGGTTGCAACAAATGAGGCATGTGTTTGTGTTTATGATGGAACACCTCACTGCTCACTTACAGCTGAAAACAACACTTCTTTTCATTGTTATTGATTTATTTGATTAGGATTCTTTGTGTTGGATTGTGTCATAGGTATGTGTCACCTGTGCAGTTCATATCACGAGTGTGTTTTTTACTTTCAAGGCACAGGTTCAAGAAAGTACAGTTTTTTTTTTTTCTGAATGTTGCTAGTCTAAAGGAAATAAAAGATTTTGAGACTAAATAAAGGCTGCTTCAAAATGACTTTAACAAGGTTTAAAGTGTTAAAGTGAGTGCATTAACAGCTTAGACAGACTCCAGACCCACAATAAGAGGTAGAATCAGTTTATTCATTTGTCACAGAGCATTTAAAAATCCTCTCAGTCTTCTCCTTTACTGTCCTCCTCTGAGACAAAGCTCAGAGTAGGACAGTGTTTTATTCATAAATGTCCGTCCTTAAAGTCGGCTGGCGTTGTTGGACAGCTCGTCGGCCATGGCGCTCAGACTGTCACACTTGTTTTTCAGACTGGGGTTACTGGAGCACTCTTCAGACGAGGGCCAGCGCTCCGCCCAGGTGTTCTTCCCCAACATGTACACAAGGCTGCCACAAGAGGGAGACAAAGACCCCAGATCAAATAACACTGTATGTGTTCTTTTTGTTCACCTGGGAAAGGATGGAGAGTATAATATGTGTGTTATCATGTGTATGCTACAGTCCTGCCATGTCAGCTTTGTGCTTCTGTGATTGGATCTGTTTGTTTACCCTGAGTTTAGACTTACAGGCTCAGTGTGTGTCAATAATAATAAGGCATTTTTGCTCCTGTTGAGCTGTTACAGTGACAGCTTACTCTAGTCAAAGACAGGACAGTTTAATTTTGATTTGTTGGGCATTCTTTGGTTTTATTATCGTGAGATATTATCGTGGCTGTCTTTGATCCTGTCACACTTTGCAGCCCCTGATTTAAAACTTCATTTGTCAGCGACGGCAAAAAATGCTCAGTTTGACAGAGGCTTTACGAGATTAGTCAAATAATCGACCCTAAAAGGGTTGTTTCCTCTTTATTTTTATGATACAAACCCTTCTGATTCTCTAAATGATTGGTCCTGGTCTTAATTCTGAACCTGGACTTGAGAAGTTTCTTGGATTGATAAAGCCCAACTTTATCTAAAAAGGTCAGTTTATTCTTTGGTCATGTGATCAGGGCGGGACAGTAACACACTTCTGTCCCAGTCCCTGTCAGGGCCAAACTAGAGCTAAACCAGGTCTAAACTCAAGACCAAAGCTAGAAGTAAAATCAGGGCTAAATAAAGATCAAACAGTGTCTTGACCCAGGGATAAAGCAACATAAACCTGGAGCATAGTCAGGACTAAACCAAAGCTAAAGCAGGACTGAAGAGTTTAACCCTGAACAGACAGGTCTGTTCTCGTTGGGTCTGAAGTGGTTTACTGAACGAGTGTTCCTCTCAACTCATCAGAGTTCATCTGAAACAGCTTCTGGACACAGAAGCTGTTTTAAATTCTACTAAGTCCTCACATTTCAATAGGTTAGAGTTTATGAATAGTTTGGGTGATAATCTCTTATTTTTTATTCTTGACGTTTTAGCAGAATAACAGATAGTTTTATTAATGAACATTTCCCTAGAGCTCTACATGTCACATATGCTACTGTTAGAGACTGGTACAACAGTTCAAGGCCTTTGAAACAAGATTGTGTTTCATTTTGGACAGGACAGCTCGAGTTTCTGAAATATTTGACTTTATGTAGGTTTTGTGTGATTTCCAACTGAGCTCGAGGTCAATGACGCCTAAAACAGAGTTTCACCATTTCTAGTTCAGCTGTTTCAATTCTGATCTGGAAATTGTATTTTTGTTTTCATTTCTGCTTCCACTGTGTCCAGAAGCTGTTCCATATTTAATCATCTCAAAACAGAGTTGTCATCTGCAAATGAGACACTTTAACTGGAGTAGACACCTTACAAACGTCAATGTCTAACATTTTTAACGTCACTGCCTTGGCCCCTGGTAGAATACATGAGTTTCATGCAGGGCCTACAACAGAGAAACAGCTGAAGCCAGTAAAAAAGAAAAAGGTCTACTTTTCTTCAAAATAATGCTGACATTACAGAATGCATGGTTTTATAGTTTAATGGCAGTGAGATGAAAAAGTGGTTTGAAGTGATGTCACTGGGATATGTTTTGTTCACAGGGAGTATCTAATACTCAAAAGAAACAAGTTGATCATCTTTGACATTCTTTAAATAGCATTTATGGACAATTAGGTTTGTTTTCATATTTTCAAACTGGACTTTAAAGAGTTCAAATCCTGACAATGACAAACTACTGGAGAGTTGAGCAGACCTGGAGTCCTAAAAGAGATTTATGGACAAAAATGAAATGCATGATAAGTGTGTGTTCATTGTTGCCACATTATTATACTAATAACTCCTGTAGGGGGCGCTATGAGGGGTCTCCTGCCATGATCTGTTTGGTTTGAAGCCGTGTTTCCTGAATCACAATTAGCCTCAGTCTAGTCCCAAAGAAAGACTAAAATCATTTAAACCTGCATCAAAGTATTAAACTTTTTCTCCACTAGGGGGCGATTCTAAGTTATAAACTGGTTATGTGTTTGTAATTATGGCAGGTGTCAAGATAAATATGTACAACTAGTTTGTTTTCTGCGCCTCGCTGCTTTACCCACTGATTCAGCTTTTGTCTAAACACTTTCCCATTGAATTAGTTTTGAACAGCTCTGTATCTCAGTTTCCTCAGAGGGCCTTACAGACTGAACACCTCCGAGACTGTCCCTAGAGCCTCCAGCAGGTTCAGAGGAAAACTCAAATACTCCCAAACCCCACAGGAGGCTCCAGTCAGAGGACAGACAGACTTTTTAATATTTACATGTCCAGTTCAATTACTTTGCTGTGTTAATTGATTTGTTATGATTTTTTTAGTGTTTCCATGCAGACATTTTCAGTCTGTATTTTGTTTGTGTTTCTTACATGCCACTTCCTGGAACCGCCCAGCAGTAAATGGCTCAGGGTTCTAAGTCAGTGTCCTGACAGTAGCCTACAAAGGACAGCAGGCTTGGTTTTGGGTGAACTGTATTACTCCTCTGGCAGGAACGGCTTGTGACGACGTGGGTCGAGTGTCGTAAAGAGAAGCACATGGACTCTGGTTTCAGGTGCATTTTTACCCTGTGCCCTTCTTAAACAATATGTATTTTAGACATTTTAATAGCAACGATCATTGTTTGTGTTTTAACCTTAATTTTCAATAGTAACCCCTGTCCAATATTTAACCTGTGGTCTTAATGGGTCCTAGGCCCAACACTAGGTGGCGTAGTTAAGCCACATTTTATTCTCCCTTTTTTTTTGTCAAAGACTTGAGTCCATGCACTGCTACAGAGGAGGAGGAGTCCAGGACAGTTTTATACACTTTTAAATATGTCGTCTCCAAACAGTGACCTATTTTAGTCTGGACCATCGGTCTTCTTCAGTGTGCTCTACCCAACAGTCACCTTTTAATGAACCCTTTATAAGCCTGTCTTTTAGAGCAGACCATGGAGAATATTAGAGCTGGGAACCAACTCACCAGTCAACATGTTTTTAGATGCATTTGATGTCAATCCTACTTGTACAATCGAGGATTACTTAAGGACGGACATTTATGAATAAAACACTGTCCTACTCTGAGCTTTGTCTCAGAGTAGGACAGTAAAGGAGAAGACTGAGAGGATTTTGTAAATGCTCCAAGACAAATGAATAAAGTGAACAACATTTGAACTCATTCATTTTCTGCCTCTTATTGTTGGACTGGAGTCTATTCAAGCTGTTTCCGGGGCTTGGTTGACTTGTTCAGACACAAACTGATTCAAACTGGGATTAATTTCACTAAACTTTTCTTTAATGAACCCAGTTTAATTCTAAATTTAATTCACTCACTTTAAACCCAGTTAAAGCCATTTTGAAGCAGCCTTTATTTAGTTTAAAAATCTTTTATTTTATTTCCTTTAAGACTTGCAACATTCAGAACAAAAAACCTGAACTTTCTTGAGACTGTGCCTTGAAATAGTCGAGTAAAAGACACATGTGACACATATATACACAATCTGTCACATGTACACAAGACACATACGCCTAAACTCTGTCAGATACAACTGAAGTGTGCATTTGGAGTGGCTCCCTCATTAATGACACAGCTGTGTTTGTACCAGAGTCTTATCAGAGAATGAAATCAAAGCTGGGACTCTCAACACAGACCCCTCTCAGCTCGAGCAGAAACAAGATATGTGTCCTTCTAACACCTTGTCCTTCAAAATCAAGCCGATGTAAAAACACAGGTTTGTGTGAAAACAAGAGGATTCTCTGGGGCTTTGTTAAAATATGAAACTGTTTTATCTGAGCGTCTTTGAGGTGACAACACCTTTGTCCAAGGCCTGGCCTAGATATCCTCACTGTTCAAAACATGGTCTAAAGCACAGAAGACACACTGAAGAACAAGAGATTTAGAGTCAGTTCAGTCTGCAGCTGGTAGCTTTGTTCAATGGTCAAATGAGAAACTGAGGGGAGCAGAGGAGAAAATAATGATGCCTGCTGAAATGGCAAGTGATGAAAGACAGATCCAAACAGTGCCTATGAAGTGGAGGTGCATAACCAAGTCCCACAGAGAATCAACAGTCTTTGTTTGGTCTTCATTCAAGTGCTGTCACAAGCCCTGCTGGACTGTGCACTTCAAGAGCTTTGTAAATGTTTGCAAGCAGGATAAGAAGTTCACAGACACAAGAACACCTAAAGGCCGTCATGCTCATGTCAACGCAGTGTTAATTTCGTTGACAAAATATTTTCGTCATTATTTTCGTCACGAATATTTTTTTGCGGACGAAAACGAAACGAAAACTAAAAAGGAAGTCACTGATGGAGACTAAAACTATAACTAAATTGATTGACATTATCGTCAACGAATAAAGGACGAGACGAAAATAGACTGTGACGAAAATCCAATTAGCAGACGGGAGAGATGAACAAAAGAACCAATCCGCAAAACGGAACAGGCGAACACACTCCATTACAGTAGGTGGCGGTATGCACCGAAAAAATTGGTTGGACCCGCCATTAATACTAGAGAAGAAGAAGAACGAAACTGCATGAGAAGAAGAGAACCAATCAGAGACTGACTTATTTGACTGAGCTCCTGTGAAGACCATAGACATATATAAAGGCTAGATGGCTCAAGGCGGAGTCAGCTGTGTCGTCACTTGGCGGCCATCTTAGGTCAGTGCTGCCATAGTGCTGCTCCCTGCTGCTGTGGACGGAAGGTGAGTGACATACGGCAACTAAAATGCTCGTAACTTGCTGAATTCTTGACGGATTTACAAACGGTTTGGTGTATTACAAACCTTATTAACGTGGCTATGATTTGTGCTGATGCCGATGTTTAAATTGTAGCTTCACGTTTTGAGAAACGCTTAACATTGCAGCGTAGCTGTGTGTTTAATGGCTGCCCTCTACTCTAAAGTGATACCACACAGTCGACATTTTCAATTATTAACAGGTTTCCTATGCTCTTATAGCTTTCACATATACAGTATCTGGAGTTGTCAGAAAAACTATTTAGAATGTCTGTGTGTTTGCATAAATATTGTTCTGAAGGTGGCTGGAATAACAACCCTAACGCCAGCCAGTTCAAGTACATTTTCCGGAAGCTGATGGCCAGGTGTGGGGTTGTTAAACCAAGCAGCAAAGGCAATGTGACAGCACAGGATGACACAGAGTCCCTACCAGCTGATCAGTCTGCTGTTCAGTCCTACCGCATAGACACATCTACCAATCTGTCGGCTGTAGAAATGTCCTCTGCAGAAGGAGAAGATCTCCTTCCCGTTTGCAGACATTCCTGCCCTTGTACAAGACCACAGTTATCTTCCCAAGAAGTTTGATGGTCTTGTGGAAAATGTGCTTGTGTACATTTCAGGTAGAGTTAGACTTTATAGTAGATTTAGCCTATAACTAATTCATTTCCCCATGCTTACTAATTAAAAAAAGTCATTATAATGTGAATCTGTCCACCATTGATTTCAGGATTTGTGGTGCGACGCACACTACAAAAGCTTTCCTGTGATGTCTGCCGGGCAAGCCTGTTGATGGATGCTGAATCTGCCAGTAAGGACCAGAGCTACCATCTGCTGACGCTGAAAAACAATGGAGGTCTTGTCATCCCATCAGCAGGCACCGTGAAGGTCGTCAGGGCAGCAGAGTGGGTTGTTCGGCAGGCAGTAGCAGATTCCAGGAGATCGCAACCCATCAAACTGTTGGAGGTCCTCTACATGGTGAGGAAGAGGATAGGTGGAGAGGATGTGTTTTGCTCGGGAGCACATCACTGACACACGATATGGCATTGACAGTCACCACCATACACTCTTGACTCTGGTTGTGTCCCTCTTCTTCAAGCTAAGGCTGCACCACATTGCGAAAATGTCAACGCTTAGCTTTCAGAAAGACAGTGTGAGACAGAAGCTCACAAAAACTGTCCTTTTCAAAGGGCAGTAGCGCAAACTATTTGTGCACTTAAAGGATGGGTTTTCAACTGGTGGTCTGTTTAGTTTGCTACTCTTCTTTGATGTTTGCATGTGAATGAGTGGTGTATGAGTGTGCGTGAATGGGTGAATGTGGGGCTTTGTAAAGCGCTTTGGGCACCAAGACGGTGTAGAAAAGCGCTATGTAAGTTCAGACCATTTAAGAGAGAGGAGGAGAGGAGGAGCTGTATTGATTATATTGTATTGATGGAAAGAGTTTTGTGTCCAATTGTGTCTTAATGTTTTTTTTTTTGTATATTTTTTTTTGTAAGTTTTTTTCTAATTGTGTGCCTTTGGACCTAAGTAAAAAAAACAAAGACCCATCTCTTTTCTCTTTATTTTACAGAATGGCAACTTGAGACAGATTTATATTATACATAAATTTACACATGTATTTAATAATGTTAATATTAGTAATAAACTAAATTGCACTATTTCATGTTTCATGTACTTTATAAATATTGACATCATTACTGTGTGTGTGTATGGGTATACCTAGTACTTTACCTGTCTAGTCTGCTTAATATACTATTTTCTTAATAAACTCCGTGGCTATAATTTTTCACAAGTATGCAGTTAAATAGCCGCATCCCTGACGTTTATGACACACCAAGCCGTTTGAAAATCGGTTGAAAATTGAGCAAAATATAGTTATTTCAGCACTACATGCACAATAGACTTTAATGTTATAACTGGACGAGCGGTCCTGTCCTAAGATGGCCGCCGTGTGACGTCGTCGGGTCCCATTGGCTCTCAGCGCCGGTAAGCCATCTAGCCTTTATATATGTCTATGGTCAGTGCCACCGGTAGTTCCCGCCCCCAATCCGCCAAAAGTCTTTCTACGAACCGATTATATGTGCGTGGAGGCAGATTGTGAGGACAGGGAAGGACTTTTCTTTCTACGAGCCGGTACTATGCGCGAGAGTTCATATCTGCACAAGTGAATTGAAATCATTTGCTCGTGGTCATAATATTTGTCGCCTATTATCGTAATTCTGACTCTAAACCGGATCGTCTACAGTCTCTGTCTCTGTGTAAACACGAAGACTCGCTCACAGCAGACGTCTTTGTCCGCCTCCCGCTGCAGAGTCACAGTCTCGTCTGTAGTGATGGGAAGTTCAGTTCATTTTACTGACTCAGTTCTTTAAGTCTCGTTCAGCAAAATGAACGAATCTTTTTTCAAGTCATTTCGTTCATTTCGTTCATTTCAGCAGAATCTAATTAAAATGTTGCATATTACAATTTTTAATACATTTAGTACTTTTGGAATAAAAACTATAATAACTATAAGCTAATGCATTTATGGCCAAACTTTGAAAAATAAATTATAAATTAATTGCAGCTTACTTCAGGCAGAGAGTTCAACTCACCTCTTAATCCAAATAGTTGTTTTCCTTTGTCACTTCATATTTAGCTTAGCATTAATTCCGTCAACATGTCTGGTCTGGGCCGTGACAGCCTTATGTAGCTGTAGCTAATACATCCGTCCGTCCGGAAACAGAAAGGACTCATTCATCTCCCGAGTCGTTCGTTCGTTCGTTGGTTCGTTCACGGAAACAGAAAGGAACTGTTCATCTCCGAGTCGTTCGTTGGTTCGTTCACCGGAAACAGAAAGGAGCGAGCGAGCGAGCGACTCGAGATGAACAGTTCCTTTCTGTTTCCGGTAACTGCATACTCTTTCTCTATGGGACTGGGACTTGGTGAGCGAGCGAGCGAGCGAGCGAGCGAACGACTTGGGAGATGAATGAGTCCTTTCTGTTTCCTGTATGAGATGTGCTGCAATGCGCATGCGCGGTCTACACAAAATGAGCGACTCGCTCTCTGAGATGACTAGTCGTTCGAGTCATATTAAAGACTCGTTCAAAAAGAACGAATCGTTCATGAACGACTCATCACTACTCGTCTGGGACAACGCCTGCAACAATCCAGGTTTGTCCGTGTCTTTGTCTGTTTGTGAGTGTGACCACATTTTAAAAGTCGTGTTTTAGAGGCTTTGCTGCAGAAAAGTGTAAATGTAGTCAACGAAGAAACTGGCGGAGCTAATCCCGTCTTCCCTAGCGTTACACGTCTATGGAGTAATCCATGTTCAAAATGACTACATCTGCAGAGTTTGAGCTGCTTTGAAAAACAAGCCACAACCACGAGGGCGCTTTGTTTTAGCCTCTACGAAAACAGTCCGGCCACTTTTGTAAAAACGGCCAGGGTTTGTCTGAAACTGTCCGCTCGGACTTTGTCCACGTCTCCTAATGCATTCTGACTTTACTCAACAGGTCAGAGAAAAGTAGACTATTTATGTTATTCAAAATCCACACACAAATAAAAAAGAAAAAGTGTTTTTCAAGCTGCAAGACATGTTTGTGTAAGTCATTAGACCCCACATTTATTGGCTTACATTAAGCATCTATTCACCAGTGTTACAGCTGGAACACCACTGGAGGCAAGGGGGGGGTTAAGTGTCTTACTCAAGGACACAACGACAGTATGAACTGGGGGAGAAAGGGAATCAAACCACCAACCTCCCCCTAATGCACACAGCATTCAATTCATGTTTACTTCAAATGTTACATGCAATTTTGAGTTATATGCTTTATTAGTAAAATGAAGACAGTTTTGAAAATACAGCTTATCTTTAAAATCCCCCCACAATAACTACACCTAGTTTAAAATTAAATGAAACAATATTGGCACCATAGATTGTACTGTACGTATTAAACTGTGGACCGACTGTATTGTTGTATCCCTACAGCCTTTTGTTGTTCTTTACTCTGTACGAGCAGATTTGAAATGCTGAGAGCTGTTCTTACACAGATCCTGCAGTTTATACAGCACTGTCCATCCCAGTTCTTCAGGAGCGGGTAAAACATGTTGTTATAATAATTGTTATTATTATATTTGTTTATAGTTACTGGGTGCTCATAGTTCTTTACAGGTCATGTCAAATCATGTCATGTCCTCCATGTTAGTCCAAGCATGGAGTAGACATAACTGGAGACATGGTTTGCCATGGGACTTCTGCACCTGGAGCTGGGGCCTTGGGGGAGTGTGTATGAGAGATACACCTCCCACTGACAGCCCCCACTGCAGTGATATAAAATCTCAGGTTTTGTTTACTTCTTGAAGCAAAACGCACTCTGTACCTTTGATATATCTGTGTGTCTTTGCTTCATTCTTGCAAGAATAAAACCTGGCCTTTCACTTTTTATAACATAATCTGTCTCCGTGTCTCTCTGGATAATATAAGGATATAGAATTCTTATAACACATGTCCATTATGGTTTGGCTAGTGAACAATTTTTTATAGAGTTTGTTTCATATTAATTGTATATTATATGCTCTCACTCCTGCTCCAGTTCATATGCTTATCCACATACACTTATGACTTAATGTCTTTAGCTGTGTCTCCTACTGGCTCCAGACTCATCCAAACTAGACAAAGACATCACTTTCCACTACATCTAATTATTGTTCAGGGACACTCTGTCCTGTACACTTAGTGGCATATACATGTAAACCTATACGAATCTATGACTGACACGTCAGCTCATTACACGTCCATCCGAGACCTTGGAGCTGAGAGGCGGGCATAATGTACACCTATAAAAACTTCAGGATGCAGAGTCTCATTGTGGTCCACACCTCCCCATTTCCACCTCAGCGTGTTGCTTTAGGTGTCGAGAAGAAGTCCGTTTAGAGTAAAATATCTCTCCACACAGCTCACATGGTATCACCAACTCTCGAGTGTGTTCAAGGTAATGTCTCCCAAAAGAACTTGAACTTCTAAATGTCTTTCCACAATGGTCACAATAACGGTCTGTGTCCTGTGTGGATGCGCTGGTGTTGTTTTAAATTATCTGCCCGTGAAAATGTCTTCCCACACAGGTCACAGTTGTAAGGCTTCTCTCCAGTGTGGATGCGCTGGTGTAGTTTTAAACTACCTGCATGTGAAAATGTATTCCCACACATGTCACAGGTGTATGGCTTCTCTCCAGTGTGGATGAGCTGGTGTAGTTTTAAATGACCTGCCTGTGAAAATGTCTTCCCACACAGGTCACAGCTGTAAGGCTTCTCTCCAGTGTGGATGCGCTGGTGTTGTTTTAAATTACTTGCATCTGAAAATGTCTTCCCACACATGTCACAGGTGTATGGCTTCTCTCCAGTGTGGATGCGCTGGTGTTGTTTTAAATTACTTGCATCTGAAAATGTCTTCCCACACAGGTCACAGCGGTAAGGCTTCTCTCCACTGTGGATGCGCTGGTGTAGTTTTAAACTACCTGCCTGTGAAAATGTCTTCCCACACAGGTCACAGTTGTAAGGCTTCTCTCCAGTGTGGATGAGCTGGTGTAGTTTTAAATGACCTGCCCGTGAAAATGTCTTCCCACACAGGTCACAGTTGTATGGCTTCTCTCCAGTGTGGATGAGCTGGTGTAGTTTTAAATGACCTGCCTGTGAAAATGTCTTCCCACACAGGTCACAGTGGTAAGGCTTCTCTCCAGTGTGGATGCGCTGGTGTTTTTTGAAAGTACTTGCATCTGAAAATGTCTTCCCACACAGGTCACAGCTGTATGGCTTCTCTCCAGTGTGGATGCGCTGGTGTAGTTTTAAACTACTTGCCTGTGAAAATGTCTTCCCACACAGGTCACAGTGGTAAGGCTTCTCTCCAGTGTGGATGAGCTGGTGTTGTTTTAAATGATCTGCCCGTGAAAATGTCTTCCCACACAGGTCACAGCAACAAGGCTTCTCTCCAGTGTGGATGAGCTGGTGTTGTTTTAAATGACCTGTCCGTGAAAATGTCTCCCCACACAGGTCACAGCGGTAAGGCTTCTCTCCAGTGTGGAAGAGCTGGTGTCTTTTGAGACTCTGCACAGTGGTAAACTTGTTCCCACACTGGTTGCACGTGTGCATTATAGAAGCAGTTGCTGTAGTCAGCTTCTTTATTTAATGAGTTTGCTTCTGACCAAGGATCCCTTGTTTCTCTGTAAGAGACAGAAATGTAAAAGTGAGAAAAAGATCACTTTAATACAAGTTCTCAACATCTTACCAACTTGGGTTCAACCAGTTGAATGCAGCATAAAAAAAAGGCCCCTGGGACAAGAAAAGAAACAGCTTCACCTTTAAAACCTCGCCCAGATTTCTTTGCTTTAACCTTGCAGAACCTTCACAGACATGTTAAAAAAGAATACATTATTTAGCAACAGTATAATGTACATAATAGTAGGGATGCACCGAATGTTCGGTCACCGAAATTATTCGGCTAAAAATAGCCAAAAAAAGCACTTTCGGTGTTCGGCCGAATAAGTAAAAAGGCCGAATAAATTTTGCCGAACAATGGCGTTTTTAATGACGCAATCAAATAACCCGTGTAGAGTAAGAGGCGCGGGCTTTATGCAGCAAACATGTCAGCAGTGTGGAAGCACTTTAAAGTGTTAGAGAAAGAGGCAAAAACGGCCGTTTGCAGACATTGTTCTGCTGAATTGTCCAGAGGGGATGCATCTGCAAAAACGTACCTACTTCAAGTGAAACAGACCACGGAGTGAAAACAACTAAAAGTGCGCTCTTAGAAGCTGTCAGCACACGATTTAGTCAGACTTAGAACCCTTGTACAGCATCGCGACTGTGCTTGATCCACGATATAAAGATCATTACTTGGATGTGGGGAAAAAGATGCGCACACGAGAAATAATCCAGGCCGAGCTGGATTTGGGAAAGCCGCTAGGTGATGGAGACGGTCAGGTGATGCACAGCGCAGGAGATGAAAACAGCGCAGAGAGTAAACGGGCTCGTACTACAGATGAGCCGCGCACAGTCTCGCTGTCTGACATGTTCGATGAGATCCTCCAAGAATATCCCATTTGCAAGACAGAGGACAAGCTCGACCGCTCAACAGTTGGATGGGTATCTCTCAGAAGTCCCCATCCCAAGGAGCAATAACCCTCTCGAATTTTGGAGGACCAATCAAGGCCGCTTTCCGACCTGGCGCAGATGACGCATGAGTAGGTGTATGGGAAATTAATTTAAGATTTTATTTATATTTTGGATCATGGTAACACTTTATAAGTAGTTTCTATTTTTTACATTAACCAACAATGAAAACCCCTTATTAACAGCATTTATAAATCTTAATGTTAACATTTACTAATACAGTATTAAAATTAAGTATCACATTTGTAATTTTTTAATTTAAAAGTATCAAAGTGGTAGGCCAATTTGTTAAAATTGTGAATGCACTCATACTAACATGAACTAAATACTTTATTATCTTACATTAAGGAAGATTAATAAATACCATAACAAATGTATTGCTCATTGTTAGTTAAATAAATATTTTGAAATTGTATTTTTGTTATTTGATTTTTTTTTTATCTGAAAAGCAACACAAAATAGTAAAAAGCAAATTTTTACTATTTAATTATTGTAATGGTGAAAAAATTGGCAAAATAAATGGAAAATGTGAAACACCGCGTTCGTATTCGCCTTCGCCAAGCATTTCATTATTATTCGCCGCTAAGAATTTAATTTCGTGCATCCCTACATAATAGTTACTAAAATGTAATAGGAATAATATACCCACACTCCTCCTCGTGTCGTATCTTGAATGAAAAAAATAAATAAAAAAAACACAACCTTCATCAATAAATTTTTTTTATTTGGGTTTGTTATGGTGAAGACGTAGATAAGCCCCACGGTAAAGTTCTTAATTTACTGGTCTTTGTTCCCAATTTCTTATGGTCTACGACCAAAAGGGACATCTTAAATACAAAAGACAAAAACAATAAGCACTACTTTAGAGACAGTCACCAGGCCAAGCGCAGAGAACAGCAGCTGCTCCTCCACATTAAGAGGAGCTGACAGAGGCTCAGTCATTGGTTCTGGAAGCCTTTTGGAGACATTCTGTTATAATAATTTTATTATTATAATTGTTTATATTGTTTATAGTTAGTAGGTGCTCATAGTTCTCTACAGGTCATGTCAAATCATGTCATATCCTCCATGTTAGTCCAAGCATGGAGTAGACATAACTAAAGACATGGCTTGCCAGAGGACTCCTGCACCTGGAGCCTGGGGCCTTGGGGAGGGTGTATGCAAGATACACCTCCCACTGACAGCCCCCACTGTAGTGATATAAAATCTCATGTTTTGTTTACTTCACACATTCTGTACCTTTTAATACGTGTCTTTGCTTCTTCTTGCAAGAATAAAACCTGGCCTTTCGCTTTTATAATATAATCTGTCTCCGTGTCTCGCTGGATAATATAAGGATAAATAATTCTTATAACATTTTCTAACACGGTTTAAATAATGTTAAGAGATAACAGACTAGCAAGAAACAGGCCTCTGGAGGGAAAAGAATGTACTCTGGGAGACAAGACGTACAAGCAGCCGCTACAGTAAAGCTGGGGATGCTAGGGTGATTCTCAGGGCCTATAAAGATATTAGTTAAAAAAAAAAAAAAACAACAACTTTGTGTTTGTTGCAAAAAACGCACAAGAAAAAAAAAGCGGGGGTTTTGCTTGGTTCATTTGCCCAGATAAACAGTGATACATGGAGTTGTAAATAATCTTTGTCG